>CM033643.1:2076259-2096614 GCA_019512145.1 Engystomops pustulosus | reverse complement strand
CTATTGTCAGTAGTGATGTAATGATGGGTCAGTGTTATCTATATAGATGTCATTGTACAGGGAGGGGGAAGAGATAAGCTGTGACATCATCTATTGTCAGTAGTGATGTAATGATGGGTCAGTGTTATCTATATAGAGGACATTGTACAGGGAGGGGGAGGAGATAAGCTGTGACATCATCTATTGTCAGTAGTGATGTAATGATGGGTCAGTGTTATCTATATAGAGGTCATTGTACAGGGAGGAGGGGATAAGCTGTGACATCATCTATTGTCAGTAGTGATGTAATGATGGGTCAGTGTTATCTATATAGAGGTCATTGTACAAGGAGGGGGAGGAGATAAGCTGTGACATCATCTATTTTCAGGAGGATGTAATGATGGGTCAGTGTTATCTATATAGAGGTTATTGTACAAGGAGGGGGAGGAGATAAGCTGTGACATCGAAGCAGACTCTCTGAATTCTTAATACACCGACTCCCTGCTCCTTTGACATACTGCCTGTCTGGAGAGGTCTTAATGTTTCATAGTCCGTCAACTACAATTTCTCTGCAAAATGTCAAAATAAAAGGCAAACGCTAGAAATGTGTTGATGGGTTGAGTGTTTGAGGCTGAGTCAACAAGTGACAGGGTCAGACAGTTGTTAAGAGGGGGAAATGTGGCCATCCCACGCCTGCTCACAGGAGGCCCTCACATTTACATTATATTCTTTGGCAGGCGAAAAAAGCCAAACACAAAACTTATGTTACTTCAACAACGGCGTAAACAAGATGGAAGGAAAATTCTATGGAAATTGGCAGGACTTGTTGTTAATGGAGGAGGAATTTGACATTTGCTTTTATGCCTTATCCCCCAGCAGGGATGCACCAGCCATGACGTGAGTTAAGCCTCTCGCCTCAGGCGGCAACACCTACATCAAGGTAGGGGGCAGCATCAGGGATGCAGTCACCTGCTACACACCAAATGTCTATGACACTGTTTGGTGAACTCACCTACTAAAACTGATATATTTCTACTGCATGGGGTACAGTGGGGGCCATTCTATAGCTCTCCTCAGGCAGCAGAGAGTATGGTATATACAGCCATGAAATATGGTACATCCACTGTCTGGGAAGACTGAATATTTACTGGTATTGGGATAAGCCAGGAGGAGGTGAAAGGGACATTTGATGTTTGTACAGTTTTATCAGTTAAAAAAAAACAACCTTTGTTTTGTCCCCTAAGCTGAAGATGACTTAGCTTAGTTCATAATATTTAAAGGAGTTTGCCACTCTTTTACTAAGTTTTATCCATATACCTTAACTGCCTTAATAAATAGATCCTTGAAAGTTCATTGTGTGTTCAGCAGCCCTGCTCTTTGTTTTTGGTGCTGTCTACAGACTCGCTGTGTTCTTTGTGTAACACTCCTGATGAGCCTGATGAATGGAGGGCTGCAGCAGGAGAAGTTTTGATTCCTCCTTGCTCCCCCTTCTCTGCTTGTGACTGTCGCCAGAATGGACGTGAGAGGAAGGCGTGGCAGCTCTCCTGCCTAGGGAGGGGGATGGTTGACAAGTGCTCACCCCTCTCCTCCCGGGGATTGTGTCCAGGTGGCAGATGGATGTGGGATAATCCCTGCCATGTCCTCCATCTCCTAGCGGTAATTCGTCTCAATCACAACCTCAGTTTGTGCTGGGCTGGCACCAATGTCTATGATAATATAGAGCTGGGCAGCGTCATGCAACATCTTTCCTCTACCTCGGAATATTTTCCTAAAGCTCCCAAACTTTGAAAACTGTTTTGGAACTCGGATAGGTAATGACTCTTCCCTGTGTACTGGAGATATAGTTAATAATATTATGAAACATTCTCATACATTTAGAGCCCATACCCCCACTGTTTGCACATACATATACGTTATCCTGTTCCTGCCCTCCTTCGTGGAGGAGGAAGTGAACATCCGGAGCACACTGGTTGTCCTCCTGTCCCATGTTGTCCAAGTGACAGAATATGCAGATGCATCACTTGGGACCTCACAGAGCGTATGTTCAGTGGACATCGGGGATGGATGCAGTGCAGTTGCATCTGTCCTCCATTGGCTATTATGGCCTATGCTGAACTTATACGTTGCCCTGATGAAAAGTACCTACATTCAGTAGAATATTGGTATTGTTTGTGAAAACAAAAGTTAAAAATACCGTTTTCTGTATCTATTTCTTATGGGTGTCTAGATCTCCTCTTGCCTGGCATTCTACAGGAAGCTTATTGTGCACTTCCTTTGGAATAATACCGTCAATGGCATGTGTTTCACACAGTGCACAGCTCATTCAGTAACCAAAGCTGCATGCCATGAAACGCCGTGAGTCACATCACATACTATGGACCAGAGTACAGGATGAAGCTTCCTTCTGAATGACACAAGCGAGTTCTTGAAAACAGTTGAGAAACAGAAACCCATAGAAGAAACATATCATTTTCCTTACCAGACAATATCAGTTCATTTTGTTCTGAACTGTGACCCCCCTTTAAAATAATTAACAGCAGATAAATAATCAAAATCACTGATTTCCTCTGAATAAATAAATGGATTTAATATTTTGGTGACACAATCTGGGGAAAAAAAGGAACTTCAGAAATAAGTTGGTTAATTTTAGCGCATGCACATCTTTCCTCTATCTCTAATATTTTCATAAGAGCTCTCCAAAAAGTTGTACCCTGTTTTTGGAACTTGTACTAGAAATTGACTCTTCCATTGTGTACTGGAGATATTGTGGCACTTTTACCTTCCCGGTCCTGCGCGATCCCCGAGGTCGTTTTCCAGCGACTTGGCACAGCTGCCACGATTCACTAAGATCTGCACCCGTATTCCTGCACATGTGTCGTTGCCCCCCGCATCAGTTCCACCGGATTTCACCTTTCCTGGTGCATGTATGTGCGGTATTGCGACACAATTTAAAATCCCGGCGCTCATTCTTGAATCTGTCGGCCCTCCCCCCCAGTTTGTGTCGCTCGAAAGCCGTCGCTATTGAGCACAAAACGATCCGTGTTGCGCCACAATCCCCTGCGCGATCCCCATAAACCCTTTAAACTAATTGACAGCGAAAAAAATAAATAAACCACAATCACCGAGTTCAGTCTGAATATAAATTTGGATTAAACATTTTAGAACAAGTCTGAAAACTGTCAGAGAGTAAAGTTGGTTCTTTTTAAATGGGTGATACTTGTCCCAGCTCCCTTTTTACTTCTTATTAAATCCATTTTTTGAAGGTGGGCAAAAAATGTCTAATGAGCGAGAATTTCTGCAGATCTTTAATGTACACTTCTTACATCTGAGAATGGAGCAAACTCCTGTATGAAAATGGCACTGACCTTGCCCCAATCAACACACAAAATCAATGTGAGGTCGCCTGTAATTGCCAATTTGTGACTTTTTATTAGCCTTTTAACTTGCAATTTCCCCAGTAAAAAATATCCAACAATGTTGTACTCAGCGCTCATTCTGAGCATAAGCGCCTCCGAGATGTGAACATTTTGAATGTGTCTTCGGAATGTAATGAGAATATACCTGTATTACACTGCAATATTTAGGGGACTGCACCAAGAATCCCATATACAGGGATTATGTAGAGAGCAGGAAAGCTTATTAGATTTAAAATCAGTATCAATTTATTGGCTAAAATTGTCCATTGGATGCTTAGATATGAATCCGGTATGGACGTTAATCACAAAACCCACCGTAAAGCCTATTAAAGAAAAGAAATTAATTCAAGAATTGAAATCATTGAATAACTGAAAACTTATTGCCAAACTTTATAGCAACCTGCTGAGCCAATCCTGCTTTTATATTAGGCTACATGAAGATAGGAGACTTTGTACAATCTGCTCAGCTCCTCCTCCCTTCCCGCCATCTCTCTAAACATGGCTGCAACTACTCTATAGCATTCTGTCTGCAGATATGACACTATGTATAATCTGCTCAGCTCCTCCTGCTCTATAACAATCTGCTTGCAGAGGACACGCTCCCCATCTCTATACATGGCTGCCTATATGCTCATCGGCTCCAACTGCCCTATAACATGCTGTCTGTCCTGCAGATCGGACACGTTGTACATTCTGCTCGGCTCCTCCTGCTCCATACTTTCTGGCCTACCGATAAACCTGCTCCTCCAGCTCTATAACATTGCTCCTTCATATCAGCCCATCCGATCATGAACAATTTGCTCAGCTAGCGTTCTCTTGCTCTACAACATGCTTCCTCATGTAGGACATTATATATAATCTCTCAGCTCCTCCTGCTCTATTATAACATCCTACTACAGATAGTACCTGTGTACAATCGCTCATGCTCCTCCGCTCTAAGACATGATGCCTGAAGATAGGACACTGTACACTCTGCTCAGTTCTTCCTGCTCTATAACATGCTGACTGCAACAACAGGACACTACTCGCTCAGCTCTTCTCTTCCTGCCTCTATAACATGCTGCCGCAGACAGGCACCTAATCTTCCCAGCTCCTCCTCCTCAGCCCCGCAGGCTGTATAAGCGGGGGGTCTGCAGGACTGGCCGGCTCTGGCTCCTTTAAGGGGCAACGGTCCCTCCTGCTCTCCTCCCCCCTCCCCCCCTTTTCCGCCGCTGTTAAATTTTCATGGTGGCCAGTGAGTTCCGCTGGCCACTGGGGGCATCGGGCCGGTTATTTATTCCTGAGCGCGGAGCTAGCCAGACCCCTCTTTGACTGCTCCCGCGCTCAGAGATTCCTGGACCCGCAAGTACCCATGGGCGACCCCGCTTTGATGGCCCTGCTTGAGGATAATCTGAGTAGAGAGGGCTCCGGCCTGGGCTACTCCATTGTTGTCCCCCAGCCGGCTCCCCTCTCCCCGTGTCGGCTCCTCCGGTGCCCCTATCCGCTCTGCCCGGCCTGCACGGCGTCTTCGTGCCCGTGCAGGCTTATTCCCTCCCCCATGAAAGACTCCCGGATCCGAGCGCGGGCTCCGTCTCGGAACCCTGCCTCGGCTCCGCGGCCGGGGCAGAGCGGCAGTGTTCCTCGCTCTTCTAAGCCAGTTAGCCGTGCGTCGGCCGCACAGTTGGCCGACGCCGGCAGTGGACAAAGGGTCCCCGCTGTGGAGTAGATGCATGGGGCACGCCTGGCTCCTGCGTCCCTCACCCATTTAAACCTTGCTGTGCCTCCAGGCAGCTCAGGTTACAGCTCTCCCCCTGCTGGTTTTCCCTGCCCAAACCACTGGTCGTTAGCTAGGTGGTTTGGGCTGGGGCCAGCAGTGGATCCGTGCAACACCACACACTTACACAGCCCCCGCTTCCGACACACACACATGTCACATATTGCGGTGGCCTCAGCAGCCACCGTTTTGCACCAAGCACCACACACCCCCCTTCGTCCACATTCACCCCCCCGCCCCCTCCTCCCCTCGGGTCCTGCTTGGCGGGTGATCGAGGTCGATAGTTGATGAAAACCCGCGGACCGCCTGCCGCTTGTTTCGGTGGCCTGGCTCTCCGCGGACCGGCGCGACAGGGGTCATACCCACTTCCACGTGGCCTGCATCTGTTCTGAAATTTCAGCAGCGGGGTACCGCTCCTCGTTGGCTGGGCCCGGCCGGGCACAGCCCGGAGTGACTTTGTAGACAACCGATCTCGATCTTCACGTTCCTTTGCCTTCCCTTTCCCGCTCCACCTTGGGTGAGCCGTAAGCGGTCCCAGTCTCGTGACGAGACAGTAGGCGGTCTGGTATAGTCCACTGGGGCCGGACCTTTCCAGGCCTCTTCTCCTCCGTCCACGGTGTTCACACCCTCTCCAGAGAGAGGCGGTCGCGGCGACGGCAACACTCTTCTCCACCTCATGGGGTAGAAGAGGCGAGGGTACCGCCAACGGTCCCTCCTCATCGTTGCCTAGCGCCCTGGCGCCTCCTCCTCCATTTGTTCTCAGCAGGGTCGTTCTCCACGGGTGAGTTGTCCTGTAGAACCGCAGGAAAAAGTCTGTTAGTGCTGGTGAGATGTTTGTGGGCGCCCTTACGGCGGTTGTGGCAAGAATGGAGGCTAGTGCCTCCGGAAAATCCCCCAGGGGCGACATCGTTGCCCCCCGCCTGTGCATGGCCCTCGGGGTCAGCAATGGATGCGTTTTTTAGAGATTCCTTTGTTTTGTGTGGCGTAGCTCCTTGGGCACCCGGGTGCTGCTGACCTCCGTGAGAAAATTGTTATTTTTGAGTAGATTGATTTTGGACATTGTTTTCTCCTGATCAGTTTGACTGTAGATAAGGAGAAGCGTTTTTGAGAACGGGTATGACCAAGAATCCTTGTCCGCAATGACTTTGGCAACTGGCTTCAAGCTTTTGCTGTTATGTCTATTATCATTGTGCGACATAAGCCTGCTCCTGTGCGCAGGATTGTTTGTGTATTTGGAACTATAATATACTGCGCATAGTTTGCATGGATGTTCAGCTTGTGGGAGATATGACGAGGAGTTTTCGGCGGCGCTTAGCGCGAGTCCGGAGGTTGGATGGCGACTAAAGCGACTGATGTTTGATCAGTTTATGATGACAACAGAAGCCTCAGGCTCCCTTTCCTTCGGAGCCTCTCCCGGGCTCGCATCCGGGCTGCTTCCAAGCGAAGCTTCCGGGATCTTTGGTTGTTTAACAAGGCCACTGCCGCTTCTTTGCCTCCTGTAAGTTCAAGCACGAATGCTCCATTTGTGCGGGTCCCATTCCGCTCTCCGTGCTTTAAAAAGCGAGAACCCCTGCGAATCTTCCACAGCTGTCAGGGGGGAGGACTCCGTTCGGTTTGTCAAAGATGCGGCCGTGGTTAGACAGTTACCACCTGAACAATCGCAAAAGTGGCTGCTTGACGGTGTTTATTACTGTTGGTTTTTGTGATTCCGTTTGTACCACCGCGTGACGGTCGATGTTGTCAAACAAATCTAAATCGGTTAGGGACACGAGTTACTGGTTTTGAAGACAAATTGTTAAAGGAGGTTGAGTTGGGCCATATGGCGGGCCCTTTTTGTTGCCCGAGCCTTTTGATAATTTGCGGGTCTCCTCCGCTTGGTTTGGTCCCAAAGAAGAGTCTGGTAAGTTTCACCTGATACACCATGGTTTGTCGTATCCTGAGGGTGACTCATTCATGATGGTATTCCCCAGGAGGAGGTGGCGGTTTCTTACACTTCCTTTGACAAAAAAAGCGGTTTCTCCCTGTTGAATACAGCCGGTCCGGGGGCCTTATGGCTAAGTCGGACATTGAGGTCGGCTTTCCGCCTCCTCCCGTTGCATCCGTCTTGTTTTCAATCTACTGGGTTTGCATATTAACGATTTCTTTCTTTGTGGACATCTGCCTTCCCCATGGGTTCTCTATATCTTGTATGTTTTTTTTGAAATGTTTTAGATTTTTTGGAATGGGTTCTTCGTTCTAGAGCTGGTTCGAATTGGGTCTTTCATCTATTTTGGATGATTTTTTTGTTTTTGGGGTCCGAAGACTCTCACGGTGCTTGAGACTATTTGAACATGTCCTTCACTATTCGCAGATTTTTTCGTTGTTCCTTTGTCGCAGAGAAGACGGAGGGTCCCACTCCCGCCTGACGTGCCTGGTATTTGAATTGACTCAAAGAAATGACTCTCAGCTCAGCCTCCCGCTGATAAATTGGAACGTTTGCGGTGACATGACGTGTGCCTTTTGTCCGATAAGGGGACCTTGGCCCTTGCAAGCGACTGCAGTCTGTGCTGGGCCATTGGCTTTGCCGTGTAGATTTTTCCCTGGGTAGAGTTTTTGCCAGGAGGTTGTCGCTGTCTAGGCCGGTGTTTCGAATCCATACCCTCATATACGTTTGACGGCGTTCTGAAAGAACGATTTTGCGGTCTGGAGGTCCTTTTTGACGGATTATACTGGTGTGTCCGCATTCTTGAACACGAGATTGACAACGCTGACTACAGTTATTTACTTGACGCGGCAGTATCGGTTTGGTACGGTGCCATTTGGTAAGCATGTCGCGGATCGGGGGCACGCGTCAAGTGGTGGGAGAGGGATTTCACTAGACATTTGACCTTGCTTGAACTCTTTCCAATTGTGGTGGCTGTGGACTTTGGGGTCCTGAGATGGCAAATAAACATTTCTTTTTTTGGTCGGACACAACGAAGTACGGTTCCGGGCCCTGAATGGTCCACCTCCCAGTTCTTTGCAGGTTCTTGCCCTGCTTAGGCATTTGGTTTCTGCGAGTTTGCAGTGAATATAGTCTTCAGGGCTTAGGCATGTTCCCTGGCGATTTAAGGTGGTTGCTGATGTGTTATCTTAGTTTTCAGCTACAGCGTTTCAGGGTTTCCCCACCCCCCCCTTTTTGGCGGACCCGGAGGGGTCCCCCCACAACCCCCTGCCCCCCCTTCCTGTGTGGACCTGTGGTGAACGTTGACACCGTTGAATCCAATCCTCATTATGCTACCCGCGTGGTGGCGATCAGCAAGTTCTTCCTTCCCTGGTCCCGACGTGCTTGTGGTGCCATGCCGGAGGAACGACATGTGTTTCAACAACTCGGCGGAATTGATTTCAGTTATGAAGTCGGACTTTGAGCGTTTCGCACCTTCTTCCGGACTTGGTGGTGTTGTGGTCGGAAGATCGTGCCCGCGAGTAATCTGGATGGTGCCGTAACCCGAATCCATCGAAAGGTGCTAGGAGGATGCTCAATATGAGGTTCGGCGTTTTGTTAGGTCCAGGTGTGGGGTATTTGTTAGCATCGGCAGCTGGAGGGAGATAATTCAAGGCCATGAGGGAGACGGATGGTTCACCTCAATGAGCGGCCTGGATATTTTCCTTTCTGTTTTCAGGACGCCATCGAGAGGGCCTTATTCCTCTTGTGTGGGGGTCGGAGCACCGTGTAGGGTTACACTGTTCTCCTAGTGGCCTGTGGTGTAATCTTGACCCTCTCGGCGGTTAGTTAAATCACCTACGGAAACAACTGGACATGCCCCCGGAGGCGGGGCCAGGCATGAAGGTGAATTTAGGGTAATGTCAGGGTTCTACCCACAGGTCATTTAAAATCTGTTTATTTAAATAATAAAGCTGTGGCCGACCCGCCCTGTTTTAATCCCAAGAATTGGTATTGTGTTGGTTTTTGGAAAGGGGGAGTGGGTACAATTGGGTTGGTAACGTTAATACGGTCAGTCTGCTCAGCCCCTCAGGCTGAAATAAGCGGGGGGCTGCAGGACTTGGCCTTGCTCTGGCTCCTTTAAGGGGCACGGTCCCTCCTGCTCCTCCCCCCTCCCCTTTCCTCCGCTGTAAATTTTTCATTGTGCCAGTGAGTTCCCGCTGGCCACGGGGGGCCGTCGGGCCGGTTATTTATTCCTGAGCGCGAGCTAGCCAGCCTCTTTGACTGCTCTCCGCGCTCAAGAGATCCCCCTCACCCTCCCTATGTTAATAATTGTATTTTATTGGTTTTTTGGTATTTTTAATTCTGATCTTTGTCATTGCGTTATTCACTGTTTGGTTGTTGGTAGTCACAGCTTGGCCCTGTGGTGGAATCTTGACCGCTCTCGGCGGTTTTTTTTTTTTCGTTATTCACCTGACGAACAAGAGGACATGCCCCCGTCTGAGCGGGGCCATGCATGCAAGGTGAAGTTAGGGTAAGGGTCAGGGTTCTTTCCCACAGGTCATTTATCTGTTATGTAATAATAAGCGTTGCCGACCCCCTGTTTTTATCCCAAGAATTGTAGTTGTGTTGGTTTTTGGAAAGGGGGAAGTGGGGTACATTTTGGTTGGGGTACGTTAATACGTTTCAGTCCGCCGGCTTTTACAAGATGCGCTTTCATATAGTACTGTACCCTACATATGCACAATCTGCTCAGCTATATGCTCTATCACATTCTGCTGCCAATTGGTAATTGCTTAATCGTTCACGTGTCGCGTGCCTATTCCCATGGCCGCCATGCGACAATTCTCTGAAACTCCATGTCACATACAACTGTGTCGTTTTGTATCTCTTGTCATCCTTCACTGTCTGCTCCAAATTCCCTTCACCCGAATGCTCCCCAATGAGAGAGACCCAGGGATTCAAAGGCTTTTCTCACAAACTCCTCTTGTACATGTTTCGTTGCGTTGCACAGTTATGTTAAAAGCCATAATGGCCCCCACAAGACCATTACAACCTTTCTCTTCTTTCCTTGATGTGAAGGGTCCCAAGGGACTCTCCACTTGCATCGTGCAATCCTCATTGACACTCCTCCTGTGGCAGCAATCGGGATCTTTATAAGCCGTATAGGCGGTGGCGGGGCACTTAAGCTATTGAGGTCTTGTGTCCTACCAAAACCGACCAGGATCACACGCATGGCGGCTCTCTTATTTCTTCTTTGCCGGTCTTATACACATCAACTTCCATGTGCGTAGCCAGTCTCTTCAGGTACTTGAGAAGGGGATGAGGGTGGTGCACAGTTTTTGGGAGAGAGGGGGCTTCGAGGCTTGGTGGGATGCTTGCTCTTGCTGTTGTCTTCCTTGAGTGCGTAGAGGCCACCTAAATTATAATGTTGCAGCAAATGGATCAATTTTTCCGCACTCTCTCCTACGTGTGTGTGAGTAAAGGCAAAGCAACGTCTTGAACTACGCGGCACCAAGGGCACCTCGGCACTTGAACACCCATCATTTGTCGCTTTTCATGAACTCCATCAATGCCATCGCTCCAGCAGATTTTTCCTCATTACCATTTCTTCTTTCCCCATTTCATTCCCCAACAGAGTAAGTCTCCTCTTTGCTTCCCTTGCTATCTGCCCGCTCATTCCCTCCCTACTATATTATTAATACAGGAACACCTCTATTTGGCTATAATTTTCCTTTTGAAATGAAAGCAGCCCATTTCATCCCTCCCAGACTATCCGCCATTACTGCTGCCGCTCAGAACCTATTGTAAGGAAGAATATAATTAATGAAACTTATTGGTGTAAACATTTTTTAATATCCACTTATCATGGAGCGAGAGAGAGAAACCGCGTCACGCCACCGTCGCCGACAGCTCCAGACTCTTGCAAGCTTGTTTCATCATGCAAAATCTTTTACAATTTCTTCTACGCAATTAAAAAACGAGATCTTTTTTTAATTAAACTACCAAAACGACTTTGGATTTGGGGCTTAATGCACTAAAAATAGCTTCGTCTGAACCATAAACCATGCCAAACCCTATCAGATCGTTGCGTCGTCAAATTGGTGGGCGAAACCGCTATCCTGCAGGGTCAGATGTTGAAACGGTCTTTTATAACGAATTTTTAAATCTGATTCGCCGATTGCTAATCAAGGCGACGTTTATGGCGCCGAACATTTTTCAGAGGAACAAAGGAACAGCCTGGATTATGTTTCCCTCATTGGACTTAGCTTTACTATATGCTACCCTGGGTCGATGCTATAAGCTCCCCATGCACAATTCTATAACTGGCCCCCGATAACTTACCGAATGGTCAAATGCTCAGAATGAGAGCCATGTCTGGGTCCCTTTTTGATTCCCTTTATGCTTATTTTGTTATCCCTAAGTAAATCTACTATGAAAATCCAGGGTTACTTAGGCCTGCATTGCACACTACGCGTATGGGGGATGTATGTATGTACCATCTTGCGGATGTACATAGTCCCCCATAGACGGCAAGGGCCGCACAGAGTGGGATTGTGCTGCACTTGCGGCACCTAACGCTCCGTACCCGGGGAAAAATAAGACAGTCCTATCTTTGCTCGTGTTATCCCCTTATCTATGCATGCTAGGAGAGCGGAGGTGGTCAACCTTCTCCTCTTCATGGCTCCGACTATGCCGCCCGACCATAGTCCATGTGGCATACGGTCAATGTAAATGCCTGCCTTACTCATAGATCCAGGCACTGTGTCTTGAAAATCTTATCATATTTGTTATCAATGCCTCCTGGCCTTCTAAAATCCAACTTTTAAAACTGTGCTAATTGAGTCCTCACAGCGTTCCGAAGGGGTGTTACTAGAGTTCTTCATTCTGTGCTTCACAGGCTGTGCTACAACAACTGTGCAGGTTCTCCCTTCCAGTGTGCTTAGGGAGCAGGAGGAGTGGTAAACGTGTACGGCCTTTTTAACTTTGTTTTAACATGAAAACCTGCAGAAAGTTTTGGGCCATATAATTATTTTCAATCACTTAGTGAGCACTAAAGCCTTTATATCTAGTAAATAAGCCCCCCCTTAGTTTCGTAAGCTAACTTAGAAACAGTATTCTTCTAGGTATGAGGCCGAAACGGTTTGAGGGCGAGCTGAAAAGAAAGTGTCCACTAAATACAATCAACTTGGGGGATTTGAGGTAAAGCTTTCTATTTCTCCCAGGTAAATCGGAGACTGAAGGGCGCAGGCAGGCCTTCATCAACTCCATAGCATGGGAGTGCCATGTATCATCTTGTCCTCCCTGTCACTGTATTCAATGAAGTAAGAGTTCTCCTCATAGAAGATTTCCAATTAAGGCAAGCCTTTACAGAGTAAGGATACTACAGCCATTGATGCCTCCACTACAGGGAATTCTGGGTAATTGCAATACTTTTTTCAAGGTGGAATCGAAACCATGCTACTTTGTTAACTTGAAATGCAGCCCCCTTAACACCAAGTATGGCCTACAAGAAGTCTAATAACATGAATGTGGGATTACCAAACTTATCAGTATTTGTTCTCAGAAGGAAAAAATATCAAACATGGGGACAATCCCCGTAAACTGTAAGCAGTGAAGTAACATCATCATTTCAGGCTCTTAATTGGTTGGTTATTGACTATCGGTATTATAGTCCATCCAGGAGTGTACATCTAATTTTTTTTTAGAAGTGTCTCTGTGCAAACTCTTCAGATGCTCATGGCAACCAACCAAAACTCAGCTTTTCATTTTCCCACAACAGTTTATAAATGAAAGCTAACTCTGATTTGGCTGCCATGAGCACTAGAACAGTTTTGTCTCTCAGACATTCATTACATCCTCCCCTTTTCCGTGAAGAACCCAGAGACTCCCGTTAAATCACCATCTCTGCAATCTTTTAGAGGCTCTGGTCTTGGGTAATCACACCCCTTAGGCGATTCCCTCTGCCGTTTTACCTTCATTGTGGGATGTATCTCTCCCATTTTTTAGCAAGGTTAAACTACCTGCACAAATTTGCAACCAATATTCACATTGAAAATTAACAAGATTGAATATTTTCCTTCTGCGGCCTCTGTACAACAGGAGCTACTATCTTGTTTTTGGTGCACACGCCGCCTTTGTCGTGTTGCCGCACTCCAGAACGATATACTTTTTTCCAAATTTGATTTTAGGTGTGCATGCCCAACCTTCATTGCATTTTCATTTAAAAGGGAAGGGAATGAAATATGATGTACTACAGCGGAATATGAATGTGCTGCTATAAATGTACTCGGCCATCGCTCTCCTTGCTGATTGTGGGCCATAAAACGCTCCCATTGTTAATTCAATGTAACAACCCCCGGGATGCGGATGAGAATTTGTTTTGGCAGTCCAGGAACTAATTTAACAATCTAATCCCAAATAAAGTGATATGATATAGTCCTGCGTACAGCATACTTTTACTTGATCTTTTATTATTTCAGTTTTCCATTCCATCCGATTATCAAAAGATTTCCATATGCCCATATTATTGCAACATTATTTTAAAGCATCGGTTATTGGTGTTTTTTCTCCTTTTTTGTCTCTACTGCTCGATTTGCATTGGATTTATTTCTTTTTTTTTTATTTGTAATTCTTTTTCCATCTTTTTTCTTTCCTCTCCCATCGTATTAAGGGTGATGATTCCCTCCTGCTGTGTATCCTGTGCCTTCTCCTTATTCTTATCTCTAGACGACGTTGTGCGAGGATCGTGCCCCCCAGCCGCATAAGAGTCCAGTGCCGAAGCGGCCAACGAATTCCACTACATCCCTTCAGTGCTCTCATCGGAGGTGGTCATGGACCGAGAAAGGCTTCGTAACTCACGTGACAATCACCATCCTGGAGGCACCCTTGATCCGTGAAACCCCTATCCTTGACGGGTTATGAATACATGTCGCCTGAGCTGCGTCATCATCTCCAGCGGGAATGCCATGCAAATGGTGGGGACATTTTGGCAGCCAGGTGCCCGTACACTGGACTTCCCTTCAGGTATGCAATGAGTAAAGAACAGCCATGGAACCTCACTCTGGTGTGTTTTTCTGGCAGGACCTTCCGTTAGACCACAGCCATCACTCTCATACACTGGATTTGCTGGCTTGTTTTAGTTTTGTGTCCTATGTCTTTGAGTAACCGTTATGTGCAAGTTTATAAGTCTCAGATTTTTCCTTCTTTATATTCCATTCCACCGTGGCAAGCTTGGTTTAAGGGCACGTGGTTAGTAGTTATCAAGTTAGAAGGGTTATGATTTTCCGTTGGGTTTTGATTAATAGCATGGATTTTGTAGGGTTAGTGTTAAATCAAACTCAAGGGAATATAGAGATAACATGACCTCTTTTGAGAAACTTTTCTATTTGCTCCATTGCTTTGCATAGGTTATCAGTGTCCCCAACTTGTTGACTGAACTGACCTCCACCATTATACAGGGATCTTCTGGGGAACAAGGCTTTGACATAAACAATAATGTCAACCACTTAAGAGACTTGCTCCATGGGTCAATGGACATAATTGCAATTGACCCCATTTACAGTGGATCCCATGGTGTCCCCAAGGCTTTGCACAGTAATGCCCCCTCCCTCTTAAGACTACTACTCCATGGGTCCATAAAAAGCAGGATTGATCTGACCCACCCTTTGTACAGGGGATTTTCCAGTGGTCCAAGGCTTTTGACACACTAAATCCCCCCCACTTATTATGACTACTTGTTCCACGGGTCACATAATACAACTACAATCAATCATGGTTGAAACGCCCCACTTTGGTAAAAAGGATCGGCTGGTGTTCCAATGTTTTGACCAATAATGTGCCCCAGTGACCCAGAGAGGTCCACCCCACCTGAATGGGTTATAGAGTATACATCGATGGAGTATAGGTAGATCTTCGAAATTTACCCCTCTTGTGGATTAAATAATTCCATTTATATGATCCCCCCCACAGCACAATGTATGCCCTAGTTTTTCACATACTACCGGTAAGGGAAGATGGTAAATCTCTTGAAGGCACCATTGAGATAATGGGTGGGTGGGTGTATGGCAAGCCATTGGATATTTCATGTTGAGGCAGTGGTTATTTGTGTGCACTTTGAACCTTGCTCACGCTCTATGTATACAAACAACGTTGTTGTCTACCTCTAACTTAGTGTTTGTCATCCCAGCACATAATATGTTTTTTCAATGTTTCAGTCCATTAATTAAAATTGTTCAAAACTGGTGAACCATACATTTCTTATCTGGGACATGTGCTATTATGAAAACATGAAACCAACAACATGAACTCAACAACCTCTAATTCCATGACCAATCTTCATGATGGGTACATGATTGTTAATTGTCGCTTTCAACAACACAACACTTCAGAAATAACCCGAGGAGACAGTAATGCAGAGAATTAATTAGCATAATAATCACCAACTAACATAAAACACCACTAAAATCAGCAGTTTGTTTTTTTGCTTTTTGTTTCATGCCAACCTTTAGTCCTTCCTGCCCCATTTCGTTTGAACTTTTCGGTTGTATCATGATGTGTTCTATTCATTATGCCAGAATTGCTCATTTACAAGCACAATGATAAATGATAGATCGAATTGCAGGATTCAGAGCCAGATTTGTGGTAAGACACCAGCTGCTTCCAGGCATATAGATAGATTCATGGACCCAAAAAAGTTTGGAGACTGAAGATCCACCAGAAAATTCCAAGCCCTTAATAAAAAGGAAATCTACCACTTGTTTTTATGCATGGCAGCAAGCAAACTACCTTGGAATGCAGTCGCTACAGTGATGTAGAAACCATTCTTGTTTAATCCCTGTACTGTGTGTTTTTGACAAAAAAACTCTTGTAAAATTATGAGTAATGAGTCTCTGTGGGGCACTCTGATAGGTGGCTCACCGGATCACTCTCCTCACCCTATTATGCCTGCTTCAGCTTTGTCCTGCCAGCATTAGCCGAAATATGTCCATCGCTGTGTTGTCCCTGACAGGCCGAAGTAATCATTGCTGCACGCATCCCCCAGTCCTGTGTATGAGTCATCCAGCTCAGGTTGGATTGGACAGTTCAGGCAGTTCTTTTAGTAGGGAAGCTAGTCTGCACCCAGCTTTCCCAATGCCCTGAAGTTTTATCATTGTTTTCCTGAGGCAAAAAACCACTCGGTGGTATCAAACCGGTAATGGTTTCTGCATCAGTGTAGCTAACAACATGTCAAGGTCTGTCTGGTTCATCATAATCTATAAAAACAACAAGTAGATATCCGTCAACAATAGAAATTTTTATTTATAATACTGGCAGATAGGTAGAAAACATAATTGTCCATCGTTTAACTTTTAATAAATAAGAAATCAGGAAGACAAAAGTCCCTACAACAAGGCTAATTACAATCATATCAAAGTACAGAAAAATTGCTTTCCCAACCACAAATAGTGCCAACTAAAATATAAACTAAGGGGATCTTAAATTAATGTGGTATGTTACTTTTATCTAGATAAAACAACAAAAAGTATTAAACAAAAAAAACGAATAGGGATTCAAATTACAACAGTTTTTTGAACAGTCAACTGAGGTGCCTATGGCCCACCAGTGACATTGGTTCTTGGGTCCACTCTACTAGTACCTATATTTGGTATGGTCCAGGATCTGTGATTTTAAGGGACTTGATAAAAAAATTATCTTTTTGCCCAATAGTTTTTTATCTCCGTATTGTCATACAAAGTGCACCATCGACAGAGATCCTGGGGCCGAACATGGAAATTTATCTTCGGGTCGTTTCCTAATTATTACCCATCTGGCATAAGTTTCTGGATCATTAATTTTCTGGTACTTGTGAAAAAATTATCTTTGTTGGCGCACAGTTTTTTTGATCTGTAAATCGGCCATACCCAAGTTCAGTGTTGAAATAAGGTGCCAGCCAGTGAAATTAATCCTTTGGGTCTACTCAAAATTTTACTCCATATGCCGTGTTCAGGATTCCTTAATTTTTTGTCATTTCTTTTTTTTCTTAATTTTTCGGAGTTTCAGTCTGAAAAAACTATCTTTGTTGCGCACCGTTTTTTATTCGTATTGCATACCCAATTGCACCAAGCGTCAAAATGGGTTGTCTATGGCAAGCCCTTAAATTGGGGGTCCCCCCTAAATATTACCTATATTGTATTAGTCCCAGTATCTGTGGAATTTCTAGTATTTTAGAAAAAAGTATCCATGGAATGTCAGGAGTCTGGAATGTTGCTCGCTCAATACTTAGTGCCCAAAATAAGTTCTAATTATTGGATTAATCCAGTCAATGTAAAGTTTTTTTTACACCACTTCTTGAGTTAAAAATAAATAAGATTGTCATTCTCACCTACCTTTCCTCCACTGCTCCTGTTCCAGCGCCCACCCTTCCCTGGAATGTTGCTTCCTGTGGGCATGATTTGGCTGTTTTTAATTGTCATAATTGTGCTATAGGCGTAGCAGGAAGCAGTTAATGAGAACTCATGGGATCGGTAAAGAGATTATTAGGTTTATCCACTTGCGGTTTAGGATTTTTGTTTGGTATGTTACATTAGTGATATCTGTTTTGGATGTTTTTAGAGAACGGAAGATAGATTTGCTCTTTGTGCCTGTCCCTGTTTGGGACGGCCGTTTCTCAGGGGCTGTACTTTTTTGCTGAGGATCTCCGTTACATTAGAAGAAGCTTTGCTGTTTTTCCAAAACACTTTTGGGGGAGATAAGTGTGGCTGCTTTTTGTCGTGTGTGCTTTTCAAACCCGCTCCTATAAAAGCAGAGATTTTTTCTCTAATCGAGAGCACGCGTCTGCCGGCAAGTGCTCTGCGTTCTACTTACAATGTGCGCCCCAGAGGCATCATTATATGTGGTGATTGTCCTCAGCCTGCATTTCCTCAATACCTGAGAAAAGGATATAACAGTTTAAAAAAGGTGAATGATTACTTTAGTTTCGAGGTGTTTGACCTCAAAGTTTATTATCAATTTTGTCATATCTCGTCTACTCTAATACGGTGTTATAAGACGAAGCATGTAAGGACATTTTTCCGTATTAATAATCGGGAGTCTTTTTATATCTCCTTTCCCGGGGTTTGTTTTTCCTTATCAAACTTTATCCCTCCGTGGATAGGATCGTTCTTTCCCCTTGCCTCTCGTATCAGTTTTTTGAAAGTGGGACCAGAAGCTTTAAAGGTCAAGACTTTTTCTTCTCACCGAGTCTTGGAAAATATATATTTTAAAAGCAGAAATAGGAACCTTGATGCCTTAAAGTAACAGAAAGCGAATGTACGAATGACAGATACTGGATGATGCCGGCGGCTGCGTTACAGCTCATAATATAAGACAGACAAATCTGTCATATCAAAAAATTATATATATAAAATATACATTTAGTCTCAGGATTTCTATTTTCAATATCTTTATATATTATATATGATAAAGATCTGTTCCCACTTGCTCTGTTATTGGTGTAGAGCAGCAGAAGATGTGTTCAGCCTTAATCGACATTTCTGTGATTCTTTTTCGAGAATTCCTGCGTCTCGTGATACAAATTCAATGCATTATCCAATGAATACATGCCAGACTCTGACTGGCTGCAATACTCGTCGCCACCACAAGGCGGACACATACAGGGGATAATCTCTTAATATTGTTGCTTATTTTCTTTTTTTAGTTTTTAGGGGTTATTTTTAAAGGAAATCTACCACCAGGATGAAGGATGGTAAACCAAGCACAGTGACATACTGGTGTGTCTCCTCTGGTATCTGATCTTCTTTTAGCTTTTTAAGCCCTTGTTTTTATGAATAAAGGGTTTTAAAAACTATGCAAATTAGCCCGAGGGACTCTGGGCTTCATAGATGTCAATGGAATCTGGAGCATTTCAGGCTTATTTGCATAGTTGTTAAAACCTTTTTTTCATAAAAACAAAGACTTAAGAAGCTGAAAAAAAGAGAGGATCTTGCCAGATGGGGCACACACCCATCATTTAACTAATACCTTATTGAAATAAGACTGTGAAACTTTCTTTTAAACTGTCTTTATATTCCTTTTTTTTATCTGCCTATAAGTATGGGGTTCACCATCATTGTGTAGGAAGGGGGAAGAGATCGATGACATCATCTATTGTCAGTAGTGATGTAATGATAGGTCAATGTTATCTATAATGTGGTCATTGTACAGTAAGGGGGAGGAGATAAGCTGTGACATCATCTATTGTCAGTAGTGATGTAATGATGGGTCAGTGTTATCTATATAGAGGACATTGTACAGGGAGGAGATAAGCTGTGACATCATCTATTGTCAGTAGTGATGTAATGCTGGGTCAGTGTTATCTATATAGAGGTCATTGTACAGGGAGGAAGAGGAGATAAGCTGTGACATCATCTATTGTCAGTAGTGATGTAATGATGGGTCAGTGTTATCTATATAGAAGACATTGTACAGGGAGGGGGAGGAGATAAGCTGTGACATCATATATTGTCAGTAGTGATGTAATGATAGGTCAGTGTTATCTATATAGAGGTCATTGTACAGGAAGGGTAGGAGATAAGCTGTGACATCATCTATTGTCCTTAGTGATGTAATGATGGGTTGCACGTGTTTATCCATATAGAGGTCATGTACAGGCAGCGGGAGGAGATAAGCTTGACATCATTAATTGTGCTAGTAGTGCGTACACGATGGAGTCTATGTGATTATCTATATAATGTCAGGAATGTACACTGGGATGGGGGAGAGATAGCTGTACAATCATCTATTGTCGTAAGTGATGTAATGATGGGCCAGTTTTTATATCTAGAGGTTCATTTTACAGGGAGGAGGAGGAGATAGCTGTGACATCTCTTTGTCCGTATTTGCTGTAATGATGGGTTCCGTGTTACTATATAGAGGTCATGTACAGGAGGGGGAGGAAGAGAAGCTTGAAATTATCTATTGTAGTAGTATGTAATGATGGGCTTTTATATAGAGGTCATTTGTACAGGAGGAGGAGAGATGAAAAAAAAAAAAAAAATAGGCTGTGACATCATCTATTATCAGTAGTGATGTAATGATGGGTTCAGTGGTTACATTATAGAGGTCAATTGTACTGGAGGGGGAGGAATAACAGCTGTGACATCATCTATTGTCAGTCTAGTGTATGTATGAATGGGAAGAGGATCAGTGTATATCTATATAGAGGTCATTGTATCAGGCGGGGAGAGGAGATAGCTTGACATCATCATGTCAGTATGATGTAATCGATGGGTACAGTGTTATCTATCTCGACCGATCATTGTACAGGTAGGGGAGGAGATAATCTA
>CM033643.1:2058783-2076112 GCA_019512145.1 Engystomops pustulosus | reverse complement strand
CTATTGTCATAGTGATGTAATGATGGGTCAGTGTCTATATAGAGGCATGTGAACATGGAGGGGAGGGAGAAGCTGTGACACTCTATTGTCAGTAGTGATGTATGATGGGTCGTGTATCTATATAGAGATCATTGGTACAGGAGGGGAGGGAGATAAGCTGTGACATCACTATTGTCATAGTGATGTATGATGTCAGTGTTTCTATATAGAGCATTGTACAGGGAGGGAGATAAGCTGTGACATCATCTATTGTCAGTAGTGATGTAATAGGGTCTTGTGTATCTATATAGAGGCATTGTACAGGGAGGGGAGAGATAGCTGTGACATCATCTATTGTCAGTAGTGATGTAATGATGGGGTCAGTGTTATCTATATAGAGGACATTGTACAGGGAGGGGGAGGGATAAGCTGTGACATCATCTATTGTCAGTAGTGATGTAATGAGGGTCATGTTACTATATAGAGGTCATGTACAGGGAGGGGGAGAGATAAGCTGTGACATCATGTATTGTCAGTATGATGTAAGGTATGGGTCAGTGTTATCTATATAGAGTCATTGTACAGGGAGGAGGAGGAGATAAGCTGTGACATCATCTATGTGTCAGTATGATGTAATGATGGTCATGTTATCTATATAGAGACATTGTACAGGGAGGGAAGGGGATAGAATAAGCTGTGCATCATCTATGTCAGTAGTGATTTAATGACGGGTCAGTGTTGATCTATAGAGATCTGTACAGGGAGGGAGGAAGATAAGCTTGACTCATCTATTGTCCGTAGTGATGTATGCGTCAGTATTATCTAATAGGGGTACTTGTACAGGAGGGGAGAGGATAAAGCTGTGACATCATCTATTGTCAGTATGATGGGTCAGTGTTATCTATATAGAGGTCATTGTACAGGGAGGGGAGGAGATAAGCTGTGACATCTATTGTCAGTAGTGATGTAATGATGGGTCAGTGTTATCTATATAGAGGTCATTGTACAGGGAGGGGGAGGAGATGAGCTGTGACATCATCTATTGTCAGTAGTGATGTAATGATGGGTCAGTGTTCTCTATATAGAGGACATTGTACAGGGACGGGGGAGGAGATAAGCTGTGACATCATCTATTGTCAGTAGTGATGTAATGGACAGTCATTGGTGTAGTCTCTTTAGAAGTCACTGCAGGGAAGAGATTAGCTGTAACATAATAGGAATGTTAGATTGCGTTTTCTATAGCGACATGAAAGTTGCTGAAAAACAAAAAAATCATAATATTGTATAGTAACCAATTGCAAGTTTATTCATCCGACACTGGTACAATTGATCCGGGGGCCCGAGTGGGCCCCTCCAGTACCCCGGGGCCCCGGCACTTGCCCGGGTTGGCCGGGTGCTGCCGCCGGGCCTGGATGTTGACCACATTCCAAATACACAATCCATTCTTCCAGGTAAAACTTAGAACACACTTGTCAGACCTTGGAAATCTAGAATAACCTGAAAGTTCTGGAGTGTTCTTATACATACAATATAATTGATTAGGCATCGGCTCTACTGGATACCATCCAGGTATTTATCCATATAGAAATGCTGACACATACATCGATGAGCACAAAAAGTTTCTAAGTAAACTGTACAGATGAGAACTTCATAAACTTCAGATTTCAATAAATTAGGTGACCACTGTCCATCATGGCGGTCTACAGTCATCATTTCAGAAGATTGTCAAGACTCAAATTTTTATATAATTTTTTCAAAAGTTTTGATGCAACTCATTTAAAAAAAAATTTTGGCAATGATATTCCAGATTCTCGTTGATGAAATTTCTCTGTTATATGCTTCTATGTTTGGCCGCCTCATCATAGTGATGTCAATTTCAGTCTGTCAAGGGTTTTGATAGCTCGTTGGGATATTCTTTTCTAGAAATTGTAGCCCTTGTAGCCCTGAACTTGTATAAAAGTGAGGTCGGACTCCTCTGGAACAAAGGTGTAATTGTTCTTATTTATAGAAGTTCGGATATGAATAATCCCTAAAGAATTTCATGGAGAAGATTGAAGAATGCAATTATGATGACACGAGGAGAAAAGACTGCAATAATTTACAATAGTTATGTACCAAAGGAAATTAATTAAAAATTTTGGACTGAAAAATATTAACTTTTTCCAGATTCTGAAAGATTTTTCGTTTGAGTTTTTTCTAAACATGCGGGATATGACCATTACGCCTCCAAATGGCTCATCCAGTGATTGACTTGGTGGTCATTTCCTGAGTGTTGAGATTGAACGAGGAAGAAGATACCATTGAAGTTCCACTAAGCACTAGATCTTTACACGTCCTAAATATATATTATGTTTTTGCCAAAATTTTTAAATTAACTGGTTGAATGAAAATTGTACACATAAAACAGAATTAAAAAAAAAATCTAAAAGCTTTAAAGCTTACAGAATAGCAGATAACAGTGAAGGTCTGGTTGCTGGGACACTGCTGACAAAGCATTTTTGTAGGATAGTCGCTCCCCGTGATATCATTGGGGAGATAGTTACTGGTGGATGTTGAGCCTGAACATTGAGACTGAACTTTTGGCTGAGGTCCAGGTAAGCAAACCTGGAATGTTTAGCATGGACCTGAACATTGAGGTCCATGGCCACTCATAACTACCCCCGATCATTAGAACATGAACCCTAGCAATTCAAGAGAATGTTATTCCCATTTGGATGGAGTGTCAGGTTAAGCATGCTTCCTGCCACTCCAGTATGGGAGGGATCTGATATTACTGAGCACAGCAAACAGCTATCTGTAGAACCCCTATTTAGTGTCAATGAGAGTATTGGAGATACCTGAGTCTCCCCCATACTATTGAATGGATTGGCAGGATACATGCGCATCCTGATGCTCCACTTGTTAGTTAGAACGAGACCTTCATTCTTCAGATTGCTGGGGGGGGGGGGTCGTTTTTGTTCATTGGGGAACCCAGAAACTGGAACCTCACTCATCATCTTGTGGATAGAGGATAACTTAAATAGTTGGTCCAACCCCTTTAAGGGTAGATACCTTGGAAATGCACCATGAGTATGCTTTACATAGAAATACGTGAGCTGTAAGGAAAAGATGTAGTATACTTGTAACTAAGCTGTGAAACAGCATTGAGTCATCTTACCTACATGTTTGTACGGAGCATCAGCATTGATTGGAATCAGATCAATTTTCCAAATTGGACTTTATTAACTGCTTTACAGCTCAGCAACAATAACATCCATTGCAGATACACCCATGTGCACAAAGAGAAAACTATTTATATGTCATCCATTTCTTAGCTACCATGACATGAAAGGCAGGGAAAATATTTTTGTACAAAAGCAGACGCAACAATGGGTTGTAAATTGTGAGGAGAGGGTCAAACAGATGCAAATTTGGTGGATTTGGCACCCATGACACCTGAAGCCAAACAGGCGCCAATGTTTGTGCTTCGAGTTCGTGTTCAGGGAGAAAGCACCAAGCTTATTTATTGATGTCTGCTTATGTATAAATTTTTTTCTCCAGCTTGCAGCCCCTAGCAACCATTGGCATGTCCTCTGTGGCTGTGATTTGCCCAGTGGGACATGTGTAAAAGAGCAGGGTCACATACAGATAAGAGACAGAGATAGGGAGTGGTTGCTGTTCTTAATAGGGTCAGACAGACTGCACCAACAACTGCCCTTTTCAGTGCACATAGGTAGGGAGAGGAAGCTGTCTTATAAGGGGCAGGTGGAAATCTTAAATAATTGCTCTTTTTAGGGCACTATAAGAGTACATAGTATTTAGGGTACTATGCAGTCCCTGAATTTTAACTTGGAATTGTCAGATATTGCAGTAGCTGGATTTTACCCACATTCATAGGAAGTGTGTGTGGTTTTTCCATTGGTTCTTTAATCCTCTAAGTAAATAACCCTGCATTTTTTTATCATTTTTTATTACTATTATTTATTTATTATATTTTTTGTGTTATATTATAAAATATTGTTCCTAACCCATTTTTGCCTGGGTATTTGCCCTGCTACTCTCACCATTTTCCAACACTCTCGCGCTTACTACCCCATTTTTATAGACATTTTTGAATGTTAAAGTTTGAGTCCCCATTGATTTCAAAATTGAAATCAGGAATTTTGACCAACCTGCTCATCACTAGTTGTAGAATATATCCTGCTCTTTACAGTCAAAACGGAGTTAGTAGAGTAAAACACTGTGTATGGGTAAGGGTAAACCGGTGGTAGTTGTCAGAAGAACATAGTGTGTCTCATAACAAAGGATAATGTGGGATTGTTTTAATTTATATTTTTAAAAAATAGATTTGTACGTTGACCACTGAGATAGCACCAAAGAGGTGGACAGAGCTCCAACAACCTATTGGTGCTTTACTCAAGGGGCCATTGGATGCCAGTATGTGGGCTCTCAGTGACCTCCCCCTTTATTGTGTGGATAGTGGATAGAGGGAACAATCCCTTTAAAAGGAACAGAAATAAGGTTCATATCAACCTTGCTTACTGGCTGCACATACATAAAGGGTAGATTGATGATGAATAACCCTAAGGGAGAGTCCAAGAAATGATGTTGGCTTTGATTTTCTATAAGATACTCTATGTTCTGCATGGAAACTGTGACATTTCTGGTAAAAATTTGACATGAGGCTCAAATGAGGCGTTGGAAACTCAAATGTTTGGATTTTAACATTGAATTTAGAAATCTTCTAGTAGTAACTCTGAAGAGATGTCATAGACTGTATAATACCTCTAATAAAAATATATTCATTACCTGCACATTGTATGTTATACAACAATGAACCAATGCATTATGTGAGACTGTATGTAGATTGTGATCACAATGTTGCCTTGTCTTCCTCCATTCCTCTCGGGAGAGCTCCTTTTGTTTTTTTTGTCTTTGTAGTTTTATTTCTCAAACTTTCATGTTCTTCTTTAATTTATTTTATGATTTGCTTGTTCAAAGTATAAAAACTGAAAGTCGAATCCTGATGTCGGGTTGGAAGTAGAAACTAGTAATTACAAGTTGTCAGCTCCGGTGTATAGTAGAGAATACACATGTTATTGGTTTGCCTTTGATCTGATTTAATTACATACATAAGTTTAGAAGCCTTGAGGTGTAGGTCATCCAATGAGTGGAGTGTTTGATATTTCCTAGTATTGTCTCTTAGTGTCATAGAATAATATGGAGGTTTTCTTATTTAATAATGGGTTTCAGGGAATATAATTGTGAATTGAAGGTAAATAAAATGTATACTGTAATTGATTGCTTCCCGAGACAATTCCTTCCAGTTTCTTCTAATGCCCCTTGAACACCATGCCAAATACCTTGCCTTCAGCGTCTTTGTAAGGTGGGTCGGTTGAGAGAAGTCAAACTTATGGCAGAGCCACAGCATCGGCCAACTTTATGGGAATTTGTGGTAATGAATCGAAGGAATGTACACTGTAGCTTTCAAAGAATCTAAATCTGATCTAAAACTGAGTGCATAATCTAATGACAAATATAAGTGACAAATATAAGGGGTAGCCATCTTTCAAAATTAGTGATGAGTGGACCTGTTCCTGTCGGGTTCGTCGAGTTTGGTCAAACCTTAAACAAAAGTTCAGTTTGTGTATCAAACCTGAAACCTATTGATCGATGGTGTTAAACCTTTAAATGCTGTCAATGGGTCCACTCATCACTAGTTAACAACCATGTATGCCCCCCCCCCCCACCATTGGTGACACCATTGTTAGAGAGGTGTTAATCCTTTAAATGTCCCCAGCAAAGCTATAAGCCACTATTTTCCATAGGATCGACGCTCAACATCCTTTGCCATTGGCATTTAAAGGGTCAATGCCCATGGCCGGTGTCAGCCCTGTTTTAGGCATTATTGGAGGGAGTGAGCTCAAATGCTGATACTCTCCTTTAACACTTACCTTTGGAGAAAAGTCAAGAAACCCTCATATACCTCAGATGTATGGTCAGCCTGTGTGGTAGGAACCGAATATGGAATGGGTTGGATTGCTTGTCAATGATTGCGTGGAGGAGGCACTTACAATTTTGATCTGGTGAAGGATGGAGAGGGTGGTCCATCATGACGTGGCTGAAGACCCAATGCATCAAGCAACCGATTTACAAACTATCCCAAACATCCACCATAGGTGATAGGTGACATCAGATCATTGCTTTCCAGAACTTGAAGAATATCCATGTTATCCCCCAGAATTAGAGTCCTAGGACCAGTCCCCATGCCATTCCTTTACCATTTTTTACCTTTAAAGGGGTATTTGAAAAGATCCTTTTTGATGCCCTAATTCTAGGACATAGTTTAATACAGTGGAAATGAACTCTCCTGTTATATCCAGATCATGTGTCACACCTCATTTGCCATGAATTTCTTAACTATTCTAGTTAATTGTTTTAGGACACAGACGAAAATTAAAAGATTGTCATTGCTGAACAATGTCACATATGGGTTGTCCCTTCCCTTCTTCAGATCACAGATATAATCCCGGCTGACTTAGTTCTATTATCATTTGGATTGTTATTTCTTCTTATGGTTTCTGGGACAAAAGGACTTTTACTGGATACATCATGAGGAGACCTTATTTTCTGCTTTTAACATGTGTTTTGCTGCTTTTTGCCAATTTGCCGAGCATCGGTAAGTCATGAGCCGCTCAGAAATGGATATTGTGAATTTTTTTATTAAATTTTTTGATGCATTAATGTACATAAATAATATAATGGGATATTGGCAAAATCTAAAAATAATACAATGGAAACTCTCTACAAAAGTTTTGGTTTTCTATGAAATATAACTTTGTTTTTCAATTTTAATTAGACTTTGTAACATTTTGTGCAAATTATCGTTTTCAGTTTTTGTATTTAAAAAATTTTGGAAAATGTATGCTATATTTATGCTATAGATACAACTAAAAACTCCCCTTACTGTGGAGTGCACTGTATGTAGACATTTTCATTTTTTATATTTGAATGACTCTTTTTTTATTGATTTGCTACCCAATAGTATTGCCCATCAATCTAATGACTACCCCTTGAATTCCACTTCAAAGATAAAGACTCAATCATATGTTGCAATAGACTGTTAACTAACATCAAGTTGCAATGTCCTCTACAAAAATCCAAACAAATTTGTAAAATGCTACCAAAATGTGCTATAAACATGGGCTAAATTTTTGTCAAACAAATCCTTCCAAAAAAGTCTCCAAAATAGGTAATATCCAAGTAAAAAATCAACATATACTTTGAAGTCAATTGGTTTTCGAGAGTCAAATTTAAATTGCAATTTGGATTATTCATTCCTAAACAAAAGATAAAAAATACGGTAATAAGAAAACAGAGATGTACAGAGTATCGAAAGATGCAAATTGTTTCTCTAATACCTATTTTCCAAAAGGGACCATTTATTCTAGACCCAGAAAATGTGATTACAAAAATGTATATAAAATACATACAAAGGGGCACATGTATTAAAAGTTCGGCTTTTTCTGTCTGTTTTTGAGACTTTTCTTGGCTTTCCTGCTGGTCAGATGTATCTTAACAAATTTTTCTTTGTTGAAACATGTGGTGTTTGGTCTGTAGTGAATTTGCGACTTTTTAAACCAAAAGTTGCAAAAAGTCTCCAAATACCACAAACATTACCCCAGCTATTTTCTACGCCTGGTCAGGGGCAGCTGTAGATTTGCGAAAAAATTTGAGACTTTTTAAAAAAATGTCACATCTGGATTAAGGTGATAACTCAGAATACACTGCAGGAAACTAGACTATGGCGAACTTTGAAGGGAGACTGTTTAAGGCACAAAAAAGTTGCACAAAAACCATGAAAAGTCTCAAAATTAAAGAAAAAGGCAAGTCAAAAGTATAATACATGTACCCCAAAGATTTCAAACTAATTCCCATTTTCTAAGGATATGACATTTCTCTGTGACCCTTTATTCTTTCGTATCTCTGTATAAGTCACTTTTGTCAAAACTCCTCCGGCAAAATAATTTTTGAATATCGTTTTTGGTTCTGATTTTGTCTATTTGCTTTGGGAATTTTAGTTTTTGCTCTATTGAGTTTTTGCTTTTTAATTTAACAAGCAATATTAAATGTACACATAGTAATATCTCTCCACATCAATCCACATCAGCGCCAAAGGATTTCTCCATTTCAAGTCCTTACATGCAGTCCCAGTAGTTTCCTGGATGTTGTCGTCTAGGCTTCTGTGACTGAAATTTGGCAGATGTTCATGAAGAAATGCTAACTATCATTAATTATAGTAATAAAGGTTTCATTTAATGTGGGAGGTGGAAGAAATATTAAAGTTATTTGCAGGTGCATTTACAATAAATTCAGAATTCTAGAACATTAGGGAACAGTGTTGTGTTGCAGGTTTAGGCCCCCAAACCCAGACCTGAATATAAGTCAGAAGTTCCTTGGCTCAACCGGTCACTCACCAATGATACAATAAAATACAATAAAACTTTATTGATCCCTTAGGAAATTGTGGTGTACATGGCTCCAGCATTTATAGTACACAAAAGAAAAATCATAGACAGAAACACAGACGATAACACATTAAATAGTGGTACAATATGGCTGGGGGGGAGGGAATTTCTAGGGACGGGCAAGTGGGGGTTATTAAGTTGGTTTGGCAGCTGTGGCATTTAATGAGTTAATCTGTGCCACAACTGATAGTGGGTGTTACTAGTGGGAGTATGGGATCAGAACAGAATTTTGAAACACTAATTGCGAGGTGTTAAAAAAGATAGTTAAAACATCTCTTGAAACATATCTGGAATAGGATGTAAGTAGAGAAGCAGTAGAGGAAGCCACCACTTGTAGATGCCATCACCTTGTAGATGCTTTTCACATTTGCATATGCAAAAAAAAATTTGTGTAAAGATGTTGTAACTAAGGATCAGTGAGAGAGTTTTATTATTTCATATTTAATTAAAAAAGAAATTGAATAGAGGAGGGGATCAATAGATGAGTTGTGAGAATTAGTGTCAGGTAGATGCTACAAAGGCTAAGAATAAACAAGAGCAATGTGTGTGTAGAGGGCATTGGCATGGAGCTATACTCGTACAATATATAAACTTATCAAAGTAGTGTCAAGACTATGACACACCTGCCAGAGGTAACTTTCAGAGCACTCACTGTGGGCACACCGGCGGATTTACCAGCACAGAGTTTGCCAGGACTCAAAGCATTCTCGTGCACTCCCCGGCGGGCCAGGACGTGCCGTGCTCTATTATACAGTGACACATTCTTGGCTTCCCTGGACTGCAAGAGGAGTGAGAAGGTGCGGACAGTGCTGGATTTCACGCTTGTCATACAAGTCCTGATTAATGTCCCCCTTTGACTCTCAAAAGTTCACGATCACGGACCTATCATTTGGTACAAACTCCCCAAAAAGTCTGGACAAGTGGGCAAAAAAAGTGGTCATTTTTGGGTCAAGGTGTCCAAGGAATTTTTTGTCAGTTTTCATCCTCAACTGTCTTTCAATTGCTAGTCATCATAGCCGTATGAGGGCTTGTTTTATGGGGTTTGAGTGGACTTTTTTGATGGCACCATTTTGGGGTACATAAAATTTAATGATGAATATTTATTAACCCTGCATTGGTGAGTTCAATATCCATAAAAATAACATGATAACTTTATTCTCCAGGTCAATTATAGAGGCATCAAATTTATATTATTATTAGTCATGAAATTTTTATTGTATTCATCATCAGAAAATTCTAAATCCGAACAAGACAGAAAAAGGTTGCCTAGTTGGCTAACTCACTTTTCAAGTCAAGAAAAATACATCCATAAATCGATAAGAAATCCAGCAGAATGTACCAGTACCATAAGTAAAACGTAACTTTTAATAATTACTGATAAAATAAGTTCACAGTGAACCACAATAGTATGCACATCAACCATCTAGTCAGCAAAAACACATCAGAAAGGGAGCACGTTCAGACCTCTAATAAGTCTCGTCTGACACGGTCCTCAGTAATACCTCACCATGCCTTAGTGCATTCCTGTATAGCATATGACACGGTCCATTATCTCAAAACCACGGACCAACATTAATCCGGACAGTAAGGAATAATAGGGTGGATCTCATCAGTCATCAATGCTCCGTCTCCTGGTGGAGCGGTACTGGTCCGTAGTTACAGGACCTATTAAGCCCTACGATCGCTTTGTATCCTGACCCCGTAATATTGCTCCCGCCCTGACAAGGACGGTCCCAATACTGTCCCTTTCAGACCCTGTTAGTCCCTAATATGTAATCCCTACGCGTTTCATACGTCGTGTGACGCACTCATCAGGGGAAAAAAGTAATGTAGTGGACTATGCAGTCTTGATGCTAAGTATGGCTGCAAAAGCTCCACATCAAAGGGTTAAAATGAATAAATAAGGAGCAGTGGCCCGTATAATACAAGTTATACTAGTATGGTGGCTAGATGTAGTGGCATGGGTACTGGGACTGTCCTTGTCAGGGCAGGAGCAATATTGCGGGGTCAGGATACAAAGCGATTGTAGGGCTTAATAGGTCCTGTACCTCCGGACCAGTACCGCTCCACCAGGAGACGGAGCATCGAAGACTGGTGAGATCCACCCTATTATTCCTTAGTCCGGATTAATGTTGGTCCGTGGTCAGACGAGACTTATTGGAGGTCTGAACGAGCTCCCTTTCTGATGTGTTTTTGCTGACTAGATGGTTGATGCGTATACTATTGTGGTTCACTGTGAACTTATTTTATCAGTAATTATTAAAAGTTACGTTTTACTTATGGTACTGGTACATTCTGCTGGATTTCTTTTCTATTCATCATCAGAAAATGAAAAAAATAAATTTTTGATGATGAATACCATAAAAATGTCATGACTAATAATAATGTTTATGGAATAATTAGTAGGTTTTTTTTTTAAAAAAATTCTCTGACATTTATTGTGTATTGTACATATAGGACAGGTTGTAATGGACAGGACAAAACTTTTTATTATACATTAGTACTATTATACTATTATACAATTTAACATTTTCTTACTTTTCAACATTTTACATTTTTCTTCTTTGCTTAATTTATTATTTTAACTTTAGGAGCAAGTTTTATGAGTCCCAGATGGAGACTTGAACAATAGTTAGTCTATTACACTGCATTACCATATACATACAGTATTATACACAGTATATACATATATTCTGCCACCAGAGTCAAGGATTGTAAACCAAGCACAATGACATACTGGTGTGTGTGTGAGGGGCTCTGGGGACCATAGATGTCAATGGAGCCTATAGCACCTCAGGCATATTTGCAAATTTTTTAGAACCTTTTTTTCATAAAAACAAGGTCCAGAGAAGCTAAAAAATGGGAGATCCTGCCAGAGGGGGCACACACCAATATGTCAGTGTACTTGGTTTATTATACTTCATCCTGGTGGTAGATTTCCTTTAAGAACATGTTCCTTACCCATCCCCCCTTCCTAAGCCCTGGGATGAATGGCAGGAGAAACTAGTCACCAAAATCTGAAACAGAGCAGAAAAGATTTCCCTTCGAGTTGGTGCTTCAAAAATGGCAGATCAGTTAGCTTATATCTACATGCACCAGTCGCTATGACCCCGGCCTCTAGTACTAGCAGTAGGGAGGGAGTCGTGTAGGAGAGCTTTCTTCCCAGGATCAACATTCTGGGGTAAATCCTGCTTCACCTATTTACATGCTAATAGGTTTTATATTGAGGTGGATAATTTGTGCAGGGATAGGGCCAGGATAAGATGCAACATCATCTAATGATCGGTCAGTGTTATCTATATAGTGGTCATTGTACAGGGAGGAGGAGGAGATAAGCTGTGACATCATCTATTGTCAGTAGTGAAGTAATGATGGGTCAGTGTTATCTATATAGAGGTCATTGTACAGGGAGGGGATAAGCAGTGACATCATCTATTGTCAGTAGTGATGTAATGATGGGTCAGTGATATCTATATAGAGGTCATTGTATAGGGAGGGGAGGAGATAAGCTGTGACATCATCTATTGTCAGTAGTGATGTAATGATGGGTCAGTGTTATCTATATAGAGGTCATTGTACAAGGAGGGAGGAGGAGATAAGCTGTGACATCATCTATTGTCAGTAGTGATGTAATGATGGGTCAGTGATATCTATATAGAGGTCATTGTACAGGGAGGGGAAGGAGATAAGCTGTGACACCATCTATTGTCAGTAGTGATGTAATGATGGGTCAGTGATATCTATATAGAGGTCATTGTACAGGGAGGGGGAGGAGATAAGCTGTGACATCATCTATTGTCACTAGTGATGTAATGATGGGTCAGTGTTTTCTATATAGAAATCATTGTACAGGAGGGGGGGGGATAAGATGTGACATCATCTATTGTCAGTAGTGTTGTAATGATGGGTCAGTGTTATCTATATAGAGGTCATTGTACAGGGAGGGGGAGGGGATAAGCTGTGACATCATCTATTGTCAGTAGTGATGTAATGATGGGTCAGTGTTATCTATATAGAGGTCATTGTACAGGGAGGGGGAGGAGATAAGCTGTGACATCATGGGTCAGTGTTATCTATATAGAGGTCATTGTACAGGGAGGGGGAATAGATAAGCTGTGACATCATCTGTTGTCAGTAGTGATGTAATGATAGGTCAGTGTTATCTATATAGAGGTCATTGTACAGGGAGGGGGAGGAGATAAGCTGTGACATCATCTATTGTCAGTAGTGATGTAATGATGGGTCAGTGTTATCTATATAGAGGTCATTGTACAGGGAGGGGGAGGGGATAAGCAGTGACATCATCTATTGTCAGTAGTGATGTAATGATGGGTCATTGTTATCTATATAGAGGTCATTGTACAGGGAGGGGAAGGAGATAAGCTGTGACATCATCTATTGTCAGTAGTGATGTAATGATGGGTCAGTGTTATCTATATAGAGGACATTGTACAGGGAGGGGGAGGAGATAAGCTGTGACATCATCTATTGTCAGTAGTGATGTAATGATAGGCCAGTGTTATCTATATAGAGGTCATTGTACAGGGAGGGGGAGGAGATAAGCTGTGACATCATCTATTGTCAGTAGTGATGTAATGATAGGCCAGTGTTATCTATATAGAGGTCATTGTACAGGGAGGGGGAGGAGATAAGCTGTGACATCATCTATTGTCAGTAGTGATGTAATGATGGGTCAGTGATATCTATATAGAGGTCATTGTATAGGGAGGGGGAGGAGATAAGCTGTGGCATCATCTATTGTCAGTGGTGATGTAATGATGGGTCAGTGTTATCTATATAGAGGTCATTGTACAGGGAGGGGGAGGCGATAAGCTGTGACATCATCTATTGTCAGTAGTGATGTAATGATGGGTGAGTGTTATCTATATAAACCCATTGGGGCTTATTTACTAAGGGTCCCTCGGCCGCATTTCCGTCAGGTTTTCCGACATTTTCGGGGATTGCTCCACTGGGACAGGGATTTAGAAGGGGATTGTGTCGCATGCGATTGGATTTTGGCGCATCGGCACCGGCTTTCATGAGACGGGGTGTGTCATCGGACGATTCGACTGATTTGGACTGAGCATGGGATTTAAAAGGGAATGAAGAAGGTTAACCTGATCGGGGAAGCGTCAGATGCAGGAAAATCGGGCGCACGATTTTCTTGAATCACGGAAGGTGTGCATTCTGGTCGGGCAATGCACTTTTGGGGATCAGATCACGCAGGCAGGTAAGTAAATGTGCCCCATTGTGTGAGAAACGTTTATATTTTTTGTTTACAGAGCTGTTTTAGAGCTTATTTTTTACAGGGCAAGCTGTACTTTTTCCTGGTATCATTTCGGGGTAAATGCTACTTTTTCATCACTTTTTATGAGGTTAGATGTGAAAATTTCATAATTTTTGTGAAGTTTTTTGCAGTTTTTTTTAATGTGTTCACCGTAAGGGTTCAGTGACAATTTTATTTTATTCTTTTTTAATAATTTTTTAAATTACACTTTAAAAAAAAACTTTTTCATTTTGTCCCAGGGTGAGACATGAACAAGTGATCATTTGATCACATGTTCATTGTAATATACTGAAATACTAATGTATTGCAGCACATTACATAGTCAGCCTATGTTTTCTACCTAGGCTGACAGCAGCACTGTTAGATCATGCTGTAAGCACGATCTAACAGCCTGCTACTGAAGGCAGCCTTGGGGTCCTCAGGGTTGTCATGGCAACTATCGGCACCTCCGTGCGCTGCAGAAGGGTGCTGATCATCGTGGCAATGCACTATAGACACCCCGTAAACAGACGGGAATCGACTGTTACTGCGGGATCCCGGCTACCGTGTACTGCCGGGATCATGCGGAGTGCGTGCGGGCACAGCTTCTGAGCCCGGGCGATTGCCATGACGTAATTCTACGTCAAGGTGCAGTAAAAACCTGAGTCCTATGTGGGAAGAGGTAATATAGGATTAGTGTCTTCATCAGGCTTTAATAGAATACAGAAGCTCTAGCATAATGGGGCACATTTACTTACCTGGTCACTGCGCGATCCCCGATCCGGTCTATCCGACGAGGATGAAGTCTGCCGTGATTCATGAAGATTGTGTGCCCGATATCCTGCATGTGTCACTTCCCCGCTCAGGTCTGCCGGAGTTCACCTTCTTCTTCCTGGTGCATGTAAGTGCATGGCTTAGGACACAAATTTAAATGTTAAATCCCGAGCGTAGTCCGAATCTGTTGGATTGTCCGACAGCCACACCCCTCGATGTGTCGCGTGAAAGCCGTCGCGATTGCGACACAAAACAATCGCGTGCGACACAATCCCTGAAAAGTCGAGAAAACCGACGAAAATGCGGCTGCAGGACCCTTAGTATATAAGCCCCAATATCTCAGAAATGAAAAAATACAAATCAGGGAACTAAACAGATAAATTCATATATATATATATGTAAAAAGATACATTGGGGCTTAGTCACTAAGGGCCTCGTGGCCGCATTTTTCTCATGTTTCCTGACTTTTTGGGGATCGCGCGGGGGATTGTGTTGCACGCAATCGTATTGTATCGGGTATTATTACCCGAATATTTCCGATTTGCGCCAATTTTCCCTGTATTGCCCCGGGTTTTTGGCACACGCAATCGGATTGTGGCGCATCGGCGGCGGCATGCACGCGACGGAAATCGGGGGCGCGGCCGAGCGAAAACCAGACATTCGGAGAAACCGCCGCATTTAAAAAAAAAAAAAGTGTCGCTCGGCACGCGCTTCCCTTCACTCAGCCCGGCTCGGTGTACTCCAGTGCGTTCCGATGCTCTTCAGCGCAGCAGCAACATCTGGTGGACGTCGGTGGAACTACCTTAGTGAATCGCCGGAAGACCCAAATCCACCACAGAGAACGCGCCGCTGGATTGCGAATGGGCCGGGTAAGTAAATCTGCCCCAATAAGTTCAATGTCTTTCAATGTTTTTCTGGACATCTTGATAAACCTAGAACAGATCTCAGGTCAGGATGACTGGGAGGATAATGATGATGAGTTCAGGACTTGGTGAGGGCCATATCATCCGTATCATCACTTATAGGATTCTTTGTTCTTTTTCATGTAGTGCTTCATTTGCGGGATGTTCAAGATTGTGGTCATGTTTAAGTTGTGAAAGGGCCACATTGAAGTACTGGGACGTTTTAAATATATCTAAAGGCATTCACTGACTTAAGGACACCCGACTTACAGACCATCCCTAGTTACAAATGGTCCCCTTGTCCACTGTGACCTATGGTAAAGCTCTCTGGATGTCAAATAAAAACATACATTGGAAGATATCACACAATTTTTAGTTTTTCATGAATTAAGGCAAACTTAGTGGGGGCTGATGTGTTTTTCCAGTCTTCTGTTATACAAAACATAGAAATTTTTGGTATTTGCAATCTGAATTACAACTTTTTGGCTCTTTGGGTATGGCATGCCAAAGAATAAGATGGGCCAGTGTGGGGACACCATGGCCACTGAAATTTGCTGGTGTAGAAATCAATGAGATCCCGTGGCTTATGTGACAGGTTTTCAAATGAATAGAACATGGGTAGAAAAATGTTGCCTGTGGGAAGGCAGAAAGCGAAAATTAGTCAAAAGATTTAGCAAACGCAGGTGAATCATGTGAATCAGGTAACTCTAAACAATAGAAAATGTTTAGTTAAAGGGGTTGGACCATCCACTAAAAGCTTTGGACCTGCATCTATGTACCCTGGAAAATAGCTTATAATTGCTGAATATATTCTCCATATAGAAGGTGAATAATGCTGTGGCTGGAAATGTCAAATTGTCTAAATGAATCATCGTGTGGAGTCTTACGTGACTGCGTGCCAACTTGTCCTACCAGTTGTGGTGGTGTCTGCATTTAATTAAAACCCATAGAATTAATGTAATGAATGTATGAATGAGTTATACGGGAGGAATTTTAATCTTCTAGACCAGTGGTGTTCCTGCTCATCATTGGGTAGTCCCCAGTTGACTCACGAATACAGAATTCACAGGTGAAAACAGTTCATTAGATTATGATGATAGGATAACCAAGTGTAGTTATAAAACATCTGAAAATTCTATAACATTGGTGGGAAGAGAAAGCAAAGGTGACTGCACCCAAATTCCAGATTCATCCTGTGTGATGCTGTGGTGGTCATATACATGTGAAGTGATCCAGGACAGGGATGTAACTAGAGATGAGCGAACATACTCGTCCGAGCTTGATGCTCATTCGAGCATTAGCGTACTCGAAACTGCTCGTTGCTCGGACGAATACTTCGCCCGCTCGAGAAAATGGCAGCTCCCGCCGTTTCTATTGTCAGTAGTGATGTAATGATGGGTCAGTGTTATCTATATAGAGGACATTGTACAGGGAGGGGGAGGAGATAAGCTGTGACATCATCTATTGTCAGTAGTGATGTAATGATGGGTCAGTGTTATCTATATAGAGGTTATTGTACAGGGAGGGGGAGGAGATAAGCTGTGACATCATCTATTGTCAGTAGTGATGTAATGATGGGTCAGTGTTACCTATATAGAGGTCATTGTACAGGGAGGAGGAGATAAGCTGTGACATCATCTATTGTCAGTAGTAATATTATTGCATTGTCTGGTCAGGGGACTCTCAATGGAATGGCAGGAATAATGAGGACAAGTAGTGGGAGGTCTCTAGCCTTGAACTGTTGGTAGTATTCAGTGTTATCTCTGTGATTTGCATTATTATTAGTATTATGTGCTTTGGGATTAACATGATTAATTCTGTCCTCAGGTGGTCATTATTCATTTTCTGATCCTAGTTCTGCATTATTATTTATTTATGTTATTATTTTAGGAACTGCATTA
>CM033643.1:1919896-2055635 GCA_019512145.1 Engystomops pustulosus | reverse complement strand
ATTTATATGGGGGCACATTATTCTTATACTGGGGGTGGGGGCTGTATACATTTATATGGGGGCACATTATTCTTATACTGGGGGTGGGGGGGGCTGTATATATGCATTGGGGGGTGCTATATATTTACATTGGTCAGGGTAGCACTGAATATAAAATCACATGTAACATAACAGGGTGGGATATATTAGTTATAGGATACAATAGATTACTTTGCATCATGTAGACCAAATGTTGGGGTTGGGGGGTCTGCATTGGAGTGCTGTGCAGGCTATAATTCCAGTAGAATATATATATAATGAAGGGATGTTTTATATGTGGTGAGAGTGAGGTCAGTTGTGTTGTGAGGGGTATATATTATTTAGGAGCACAGTGTTGTTATCCAGGAGACTTTATACTGTAAGTGACTGTGGTATTTTTAGGGACGCCGGGCGGAGATGCTGCGCGGAGCTGAAGATCAGCCGTGATACGTCATGAATGGAAGAACCCGGAATAAAGTCCTCCTGATAGAAGAGATTGTCATCTATAAGGTACTAGATGCCACTAATGACTCCAAGAACCTGTAGCCAGTCACACAGTTTTCAGCATTTACTGAACAGGGAGCGGGGGGGGGGGGGGGGGGCAGCATTTTAATATTCGCCTCAGGCAGCAAATATGCTAGAATCGGCCCTGCCCCCTGCACCACACTTTTTTTAGGGCACATTTAACATGGGGCGTGCAACACATTTCTGTCGGACTTTGCTTGTTAAATCTGGCGCACGGTCTGACTGAGCATCAGAACATCCCCTTATTTGTGTCGCACGATGCCTGGTGCAGCTAGGCAGAAAACTGTCGCAAAGTCTGACAGAAAACTGCTGTACAGCCCTTAGTAAATGTGCCCCAATAACTGCACTGCTCCATTAACTTGTGTCTCTATCTACTCTCCCATGTAGATTGTCAGCCCTTGCGGGCAGGGTCCTCCTTTCACGTGTGCCAGCTCAGTCTGGCTTGTTTCTTTCGGACTGTTCATGGTTTTCGGGATTTGCGGAGCTTTGACAGGTATTTAACAGGTGTCTGCGCTAAAACCGATGACAGTCGAAAGAAAACCAGCCAGACTGGGCTGGCACACGTGAAAGGAGGACCCTGCCGCAAGGGCTGACAATCTACATGGGAGATTAGATAGAGACACAATTTAATGAGCAGTGCAGTTATTGGGGCATCATTTACTAAGGGCTTTACAGCAGTTTTCTGTCAGCTTTGCGACAGTTTTTCCTAGCTGCACCAGGCAATCGTGCGACACACAATAAGGGGATGTTCTGATGCTCTTCAGACCGTGCGCCAGATTTAAACAGCAAAGTCCGACAGAAATGTGTTGCACGCCCCATGTTTAAATGTGCCCTAAAAAAAGTGTGGTGCAGGGGGCAGGGCCGTTCTCATATTTGCTGCTGAGCGAATATTAAAATGCTGCACCCGCCCCACCCCCCCGCCCCTGGTTTCAGTAAATGCCTGAAAACTGTGTGTGACTGGCTACAGGTTCTTGGAGTCATTAGTGCATCTAGTACCTTATACATGCAATCTCTTCTATCAGAGGACTTATTCCGGGTTCTTCTTCCATTCATGACGTATCACGGCTGATCTTCAGCTCCGCGCAGCATCTCCGCCCGGCGTCCCTAAAAATACCACAGTCACTTACAGTAATAAGTCCTCCTGGATACAACACTGTGCTCCTAAATAATAATACCCCTCACAACAACAACTGACCTCACTCCTCACCACTATAAAACATCCCTTCATTTATATATAAATTCTACTGGAATATAGCCGCACAGCACTCCAATGCAGACCCCCCAACCCCAACATTTGGTCTACATGATGCCAAGTAATCTATTGTATCCTAAACTAATAATATCCCACCCTGTTATGTACATGTGATTTTATATTCAGTGCTACCGACCAATGTAAATATCGCACCCCCAATGCATTATACAGCCCCCCCACCCAATGAAAGCCCCATTAATGTAACCCTAGAATAATGTGCCCCCTCATAAATGTATACAGCCCCCACCCAGTATAAGAATAATGGCCCCCATATAAATGTTACAGCCCCCCCCCCAGTATAAGAAAATGTGCCCCCCTATAAATATATACACCCCCCGTATAAGAAAATGTCCCCATATAAATATACAGCCCACACGCCCACCCCCAGTATAAGAATAGTGCCCCCATATAAATATATCAGCCCCCACCCCCAGTATAAGAATAATGTGCCCCCATATGAAATATATACAGCCCCCCACCCCAGTATAAGAATATGTGCCCCATATAAATGTATACACGCCCCCACCCCCATATAAGATATGTGCCCCCTAGATATTCATATACCAGCCCCCCACCCCCAGTCTAAAGAATAATTGCCCCATATAAAATATATACAGCCCCCACCCCCAGTATAAGAATAATGTGCCCCCGATAAATGTATACAGCCACCAACCCACCCCACCCCAGTATAAGAAATAATGTCCCATTGCCCCCATATAATATGACAGCCCCCACCCCCATATAAGAATATGTGCCCCATATAAAATATACAGCCCCACCCCCAGTAGAAGATAATGTGCCCCATATACATAATACACGCCCCACCCCCTAAGAATAATGTGCCCAATAAATTATACAGCCCCCCACCCCCAGTATAAGAATAATGTCCCCCATATAAATATATACAGCCCCCCACCCCCCAGTATAAGAATAATGTGCCCCCATATAATATAGACTCCCCCACCCCCAGTTATAAGAAAGTGCCCCATATAAAGTATCCAGCCCCACCCCCAGTATCAGAATAATGTGCCCCAATAAATGTTACAGCCCCCCCCCCAGTATAAGAATAATTGCCCCCATAAAATTATACAGCCCCCACCCCCGTATAAGACTAATGTGCCCCATATAAATTATACAGCCCCCACCCCCATGCTAATCCCCATATAAATAATCTAACCCCCCACTACCCCAGTATAGGATGTCAAGCCTCCCCACCCCATTATATTATATTAGCCACTATTCTCTTTTAATTAAAAGTATACTTTGGAACAAAAATAATAAAACTTATACTACCCAAGACCTCGGTCAGCTGCCTCCCACACGCGGTCCCGTCTACAACTCAGCTCCCGTCACTCAGAGACACAGGCGGCGTGACGTCATCATCTCCGCCTTTGTCCTCATGGTACGGAGCGCGCCAGCCCTTAAAGGCGCTGCGTCCTCCGAATGTAATCGCACCTGTTCTTAAAGAGACAGTGCGATTTACCTGGTGGCGATTCGGGCGGCCCGAATCGTCCACATAGAGCCCAAAATCGCTTTTGAAGGGATCCGCATTCTGCCGCCCGAGACGAGATTTTCATCTCGCCTCATGGCAGATGCGGCCCTGGCAGGGGGCGCCAGATTCATGAAGAACAGGAGCCACAAATCTGGCGCCCTGCACACTACACAGGACACTGCACATAGTAGAGACTGCACTGTTCTTAGTAGAATAGCCTCATTGTGTGTTTTTAGGGTGCTGTTACATGATGCATTTCTTGACTGTTCTTGTGTGTGTATGTTTACCATGCGTTTGGTTGGTTTGAATCCTGTATGAACATTTTCACAGTGTAACACAAAGTAAGGCTACACTCACATGACTGTGTGGGAGACATACGTTCCCCATAGGTGGCAATAGGCACATGGAGCAATACGGTGCCACACACGTACAAGAGGAAAAGATTGAACATGTCCTACTTTCCCAGTGCACGCGCCGTGCGCCTGCATTGGGGTGGGGAGGGCCTCCAGTAACAACTAGTGATAACAACCTTCATTTCCAATACCGGGTGTTCGAAACAGGTGGAGGTGCTCAAACAGTTGCAGCAACACCGAAAATTAACTAAACCTATGTTCACACACAGTAGCACAATGACATGCAAACAGTGTCGGACTGGAGTTCCTTGGGCCCACCAGATAAACTTATCCTGTGGCCCCCACGTATCAAACCCCCAAAATACCCTATTAGCCTTCCCATTTGATGTCTTCTAGGTCCTGTATTGGTTAGAGTCTTGCCCACCACCGGAGGATCCTCTGGTTCTCTGGTGGGGCCAGTCCAACACTGCATGCAAAGATAAATTGAGATGTCTTCCCCCCTGCACAGAACAACCGAGGATGACAACTCATACAAGCATGGCGTGACTGCATGGTAGCAGCCTAGCACTATGATGGGGTCCTCATTTTTTGGTACCGTTATTGGTGGTAATGGAATGTGATGGGTGTTATATGCAGACTGAACCCTTATTGGGCTCTACAGCATGGCTGCACATCTGCTAGATGTCAAGGGCCTCATTGATTTAATTAAAAGTAAATTCCACAGGACCCCAAACGATAATAAAAAAAATACAGGCCCAAAACAGAGATGTGATAATATACAGAATAATAATAATTATTTTATTAAAAGTATTAATGCAGTTCCTAAACTAATACACGAATAAATGATATGCATAAGCTACGATCAAAATTAATAATGACCACCTTAGCGACCAGGAATTACTCATGTTAATCCCCAGCACATACACTACTATAAGGCAATACGAGTAACACGTAATACTACCCAACAGTTCAGGCTAGAGACCTCCCATACGTGTCCTCATTATTCCTGCCTTCCATTGAGAGTCCCCCTGACCAACATGCAATAGATGCTACTGACAATAGAGATGTCACACCTATCTCCCTCCTCCCTGACAATGACCTCTATATAGGTAACCCTGACTCATCATTACATCACTACTGACATAGATGATGTCCGCTTATCGCCTCCCCCTCCCTGTACCATAACCCTCTATCTAGAAATGACCCCCATCATACATCAGCTACTGACATAGATGATTCACCTCTTATCCTCCCCCTCCCTGTACAATGTCCTCTAGATAAGATAACACTCCCCATCATTCAATCCTACTTGACAATAGATGACTGTCACAGCTTATCTCCTCCCCCCTCCCTGTCAATGTCCTCTATAATAGATTACCACAGACCCATCATTACACCCACTGACATAGATGATGTCACTCTTATCTCTCCTCTCACTTACAATGACCTCGATATAGATACCACTGACCATCATTACATCACTACTGACAATTGTTGATGTCACAGCTTATCTCCTCCCCCTCCCTGTACAATGATCTCTATATAGATAACAGCTGACCCATCATTACTCACTACTGAGAATAGTGATTCACATCTTTCTCCTCCTCCTCCCTGTACATCACCTATATATAGATAACACTGACCTAGCATCATCACTCTACTGACAATAGATGAGGTCACATCTTATCTCCTCCCCTCCCTGTACAGATGTCCCTCTAGATAGATAACAACCCGGACCTGCTGTCATTACATCACACTGACAATAGAATGATGTGCCCACAGCTATCTCCTCCCCCTCCCTGGACAATGTTCCTCTATATAGATAACACTGACCTTTCTTCTTACATCACTACTGACAATGATGATTCACAGCTATCTCTCCCTCCCCTCCCTGGACAATTACCTCTAGATAGATAACAAAACAAACACTGACCCATCATTCCATCACTACGTGACAATAGAGTATGTCACAAACAGCTTATCATTCCTCCGTCCTCCCTGTACCATCACCTATATATAGACTAACACCTGACCTATCATTACATCTCTACTGACAATATATGATGTCACCAGCTTATCTCCGTCCCCTCCCCCCACCTGTACAATGACCTCTACCATATAGATAAACTGACCCATCATTACATCACTACTGACAATAGATTGATTTCTAGCTATCTCCCCTCCCCCTCCCTGTACCACTGACCCCTCTACATATAGATACACGAGCCATCATTGCCATCACTACTGTCACAATGCATGATGTCACAGCTATCTCCTCCCCTCCCTGTACAATGACCTTATATAGATAACACTGACCCATCAGTACATCACTACTGACAATAGACGATGTCACAACAGCTTCCCCGTCCCCCCTCCCCTTTACAAGTCCTCTATATAGATAGCACTGACCATCATTACATCACTACGGACAAGAGATTGATTCACAGCTTATCTCTCCTCCTCCCTGTAACAATGACTCTATATATATAACACCTGACCCATCATTACATCACGCTCACACTGACACCTATCGTGAGTCACAACGCTTATCGCCTCCCCCTCCCTGTACAATGATCTCTATATAATAACACTGACCCATCATTCACACTACTGACCATTAGATGACGTCACAGCTTATCTCCTCCTCCCCCTCCCTGTACAATGACCGCTATATAGATAACACACACTGACCCATCTTTACATCACTCCTGACATAAGAATGATGTCACAGCTTTATCTCCTCCCCCTCCCTGTACAATGTCCCCTATAAGAGATAACATGACCTGTACATTACATCACTCTGACCATAATGAATGTAACAAGCTAATCCCTCCCCCCTCCTGCCCAATGACCTCTATATAGATAACAATGACCTTCATTACATCCCTGACACTGACATAGATGCTTTCACAGCTTAGCCTCCTCCCCCTCCCTGTACAATGTCTTCTATATAGATACACTGACCTTCATTACTCAGTAACTGAAACCAATAATGGGTCAAAGCTTACTCCTCCTGCCTCTCCCTGTACAATACCTCTATATAGATACACTGACCCATCATTACAAACATCAATACTGACCATACATGATAGTCACCAGCTTATCTCCTCCCCCATCCCCTGTACAATAAACTCTATATAGATAACCTGACCCATCATGGCATCACTACTTACATAGATATGCGATCAACAGCTTATCCCCCCCCCTCCCTGGACAAGTGTCTTCTATATAATAACCTGACCCTCATTACATCACTACGACAAAAGAGATTTAACAGCTTATCTCTCCTCTCCCTGAAATGACCTCTATATATAACACTTGGACCCATCATTTACATCCACTTCCTGACAATATGTATTCCACACACACAGCTTATCCTCCCTCCCCCTCCCTTGTACAAGTGATCTCTATAATAGATAAACACTGACCAATCATTACAATCACTACTGACTTAAGATGTCACGCTTATCCTCCTCCCCCTCGCCTGTACAATAGCTTCTATATGATAACACTGATCCATCATTACTCACTAATGACAGATAGATATGTCACAGCTTATCTCTCCCCTCCCTGTACAAATGCCATCTATAGGTAACAAACTGACCAATCTTACATCACTACTTGACAATATATGATGTCACGCTTATCTCCCTCCCCCTCCCTACACACAAACCTCTATATAGACTAATACTGCACCCATTTCATTACATCACTTACGACAATCGATGGTTCCCCACTATCTCTCTCCACCCTCCCTGTACAATTCCTCTATATAGATAACAGCGAACCATCATACATCACTACTACTGACAATAATGAGCACAGCTTATCTCCTCCCCCCCTCCCTGTACATTGTACTCTAATAGATACACTGACCATCATTACTCACTACTGGACATAGATGTGTCACAGCTGTATCCCCTCCCTCAACTGAAAATGATCGCTCATATAGATAGCAATGAACCCAATCATTACATCACTATGACAATAGATGATGTCAAGCTTATTCTCCCTCCTCCCTGTACACATGACCTTATATAGTACACTGACCCATCATTACATCACTACGACGAATAGATGATGTCACCATCTATCTCATCCTCCCTCCCTTACAATGACCTCTATATAGATAACACTGACCCATCATTACATCACCTCTGACAATAGATGATGTCACACTCTATCTCCTCCCACCCCATCCCTGTACACTGTCCTCTATTAGATAACACTGACCGATCTTACATCACTACTGACACATAGATGATGTCCCAGCTTATCCCTCCACCCTCCCTGTACAATGTCCTCAATATAGATAAACTGACTCCATATACATCACTACTGACAATAGAGATGCACAGCAACTTTCCTCTCCTCCCCTCCCTGGTACCTGACCCTACATAAAACAACGACCCCATCATTAGCAATCACTCACTGACAATAGATGATGTCACAGCTTATCTCCTCCCCTCCTGTCCACTTAAGTACATACATCTACTCGAATTGGCGCTTACCCCCTCGTATGATCTCAGATAACTACTGACCCATCATCATGCCTCACGAATACATAGATTCATGTCACGCTTATCTCTCCCCCTCCCTGTACATATCCTCTAATTAGTAACAAACGGACCATTGTCATACATCCTACTGACAATATATTAGTCACAGCTATTCTCCTCCCGCCCTGACAATGACCTCTATATATATAACACTGACCTATGTACATCACTACTGACAATAGACTGATGTCAGCCTAAACTTATCGCCTCCCCCCTCTGTACATTGGACCTCTATATAGATAACACTGACCCAGTCTACATCATCTGACTAACTCAGATGAGATGATACACAGCTTCATCTCTCCCCCCCTGTACAAATGCCACCTATATAGATAACATGACCATCATTAATCACTACTGACAATATGATGATGTCACAGCTTATCTCCTCCCCCCTCCACCTTGTAAATGTCCTTATATGTCCACTGACCATTCATTACAAATCACTACTAAATGATAGGTACTGTCAGCAGCTTACTATCCTCCCCTCCCTGTTACAATGACTCTAATCGAAACACTGGACCCCATCATTACACATACTTAATAATGATGTCACAGTTATCTACCTCCCCTCCCCTGTACAATGCCCTCATATAGATAACACTGACCTATCATTACATCACTACTGACAATATGTGATGTAACAGCCTTATCCCTCCCCCTGCACAACATGACTCTATATAGATAACACTGACCTCATTACATCACATACTGACAATAGATGATTCACTAGCTTATCTCCTCACTCCTCCCGTACAAGTCTTCTATTTAAAGATAACACCTGACCCTCATTTACATCAGTACTGACAATAGATGCTATGCCACTACTTATATCTTCCTCACTCCCTTACATGACCTCTATATAGATAAAAACATGACCCATCATCCTTACAATCACCTGACAATTAGATATGTCCACAGCGTTCATCACCCCATCCATGTTGATACAATAGACTCTATAATAGATAACACTGACCCATCATTTGCCATCACTGAATGACATAGTGATGTCAGAGCTTATTCCTCCCTCCCTCCCTGTACAATTACTCTATATGTAAACCTGACGCATCATTACAATCACTACTGACAAAATGATGTGCCACAATGCTATGCTCCCTCCTCCCTTGTCAAAGACCTCTATATAGCTAACACTGACCCATCATTTAACTCACTACCTGAACATAGGATATGTTCACAGCTGATCTCCTCCCCCTCCTGTACAATGACTATCATATAGATAACACTGACCATCATTACATCACTACTTGCAATAGAATGATGTCACAGCTATCTCCTCCCCCGCCTCCCTGTACAAGGCTCTCAATGGATAACACTGATCCCTCATTACACACTAATGACAATAGATAGGTCACAGCTATCTCCTCCCCCCCGTACAAATGGCCTTCTATATAGAAAATAAACTGACTGGCGTCATTTCATCACTACTGACAATAAGGAAGATGTCACAGCTTTATCCCCTCCCCTCCATCTGTACATATGACCTCTATATAGATACAACGACCGTCATAATCATCACTTACGGACAATAGATGATGTCACAGACGTATCTCCTACCCACCTCACTGTACAATGACCTTATATAGATACCATGACCCATCATTATCCATCACTCGCAATAATGATGTCACAGCGATCTCTCCCCCTCCCTGATAATTGACCTCTATATAGATAACACGACCCTCATTACACACTCTGACACATAATGATGTCACAGCTACTCCACTTCCCCATCCCGTACAATGCCTCTATAAGATACACTGACCACATATTACATCACTACGACACTAGATGATGTCACAAGCTTTATCTCCTCCCTCCCTGTACAATGACCTATCTATATAGATAACACTGACCACTATTAATCACTACTGCAATAGATGATTGTCACGCTTTCTCCTCCCCCCTCACGGCTACAATGCCTCGTATATAGATAACAACTACCCCCATCATTACGATCCCTACTGACAATAGTATGTCAAGCTTATCTCCTCCCCCTCCCTGTACAAATGACCTCTATATAATATACCACTGAACCCATCATTTACAATCACTACTGACAATAGATGATTCACAGCTTATCCTCCACCCCCTCTGTACATGCCTCTATATAGATCACGGTGACCCATCATTTACTCACTACTGACAATGATGAGTTCACAGCTACTACTCTCCTCCCCTCCCTGTACAATGACCTCCTACTATAGATAACACGACCCCTCATTACATCATCACTGCAATATGATGTCACACGCCTCATCTCCTCCCCCTCCCTGTACAATGATACCTCTATATAGATAACACTGAGCCATCATTACATCACCTATGGCAATAGATGAAGTCACAGCTTATCTACTCCCCTCCCTGTACAATGTCCTCTAATAGATAACACGACCTCATTACAATCCATGACAAAGACTGATGTCACAGCCTTTCCCTTCCCCCTCCCTTACAATGACCTCTATAGATAATACAACTGACCGCATTAAATCACTACGACAAATACATGAGGTCACAGCTTAATCTCCGCCCCCTTCCTGTACACTACCTCTATATAGATAACTGACCCGTCATACATACACTACTACAATAGAGAGTCACACTTCATCTCCTCCCCCCTCCTTTACAATCCACTCTATAGTGATAACGACTGACTCATCATTATAGCACTACTGACAATAGATGATTGTCACAGCTTTAGTCCTCCCCCTCCCTGTAAGTCCTCTATCATGAGATACACGGACCGCTATCTCATGACGGACAATATGAATGTGCCCAGTTATCTCCTCCCCCTTCCAGTACAATGACCTCTATATAGATAACACTGCACCCATCATACACTCACTACTGCAAATAGATGATGTCACAGCTTATCCTCCTCACCCTCTCCTGTACAATGACCTCTATATAGATCAACACTGCCGATCATTCACTCATACCTGACATATGTGATGGTCACAGCTTATCTCCCCCCCCCTCCCTGTACAATAGACCTCGTAGATAGATAACACGACCCATCATTACATCACTCATACTGACAATAGATGACGTCACAGCTTTCTCCTCCCCCTCCGTGTACCATGACCTCTATATAATAACACTTGACCCATCATTGCATCACTCCTAGGTTCGTGTGGTTTTTCTTAGTTGAATTTCTGTGTAAGTCGGAACCGTATCCTTTATAATTGTAACTCCATGATTAACATAAAGCTTATATGGCAGATCATTGGTGATAACTCTTACAGCTATTTATTTAGCCTGGGACGTAAATAAACGGTAAATTACCAACATCCAATGTCAGTTTGTAACAGGGGGCGTATTAATCAGGTGTTTTAAGTAGGGGACCCCTGTACTGAAATCCGACCCATCGAGCCCCCCACCATCTTTCCCTTTCCTCTTGTACTTGCGGTGCTTATGGCCTTTTAGCTACTGGTTTCCTGGAGTTGCTGGAGTCGACCACTAGAAGAGGTATCCACGGGGAAACAGGCCCAACTGATTTTCTTACTGCATTCGTCCAAGTGGTCACCGAGTGGGCAACCTTTCGATACTTTCCTTGACCTAAGACCCTGATCTCCCGCCCGAACGCTGTAAACCCATATTGGACTCAGCATGTTTAGTTTCTGTTGCCGTTTGCAGCATGGGCTGTACGATCCATGCCAGCACTCGCTGTGAGTGTGGTGCGAGTTCTTCAAACAGCGCATCACACTCTCAAGTGTGGAAGGGGCCTAATGCTTACCCTAAAGTTATCACACAGGCGCCATCCCTTCTTCGTCGTTTTTGGTTTTTTTTCCTTCTCCCTTCAAGATTAGGTTTGACTCGGACTTTCACACTGTTGGCTTCTTTACCACCTTACAACCTGAACCTCTTTAGTTTTGTTTGTTATTTGTTAAGAATGAAAGAACTGGAATGTAGCTTAGATGTCCACCGATTTTGGCCAATACCAACCATGTTTTGTTTTGTAACCAGAAATTTTTAATATCAATCTTTTCACCCATGGGTAATTCAGGTTGCGGATGACCACGGAGTCCCTCTGTCTATCACTTGGTTTTTACTGAATGACTACTACTGTTGATATCTTCTTTTAGTACGAAGAGGATATATAATGTGACTTATTCAATCATAAATGCCCGAGTTCCCAGCGCGAGGTCACGCTCATTGTCAATGAATGTGTAAATATTTATCAACAGCCGGAGGAACCACTCATCTATCGTCTACTGGCAGATTGGCACAGGCATGGAAGGTCTCCAGTGGCCTCCTCGCTAAGCTCTGCCACCAGAGCCTCTGCTTTCTAACATGCACTCTTCTTATTCTTAACCTTGTGTCCAGAAGAAACTCTAGGATAGATGAGACTGAATTTTTGTGAGAAATCCATACATTGGGGGCTCATTTCTGACCCGGCCGTCGCGATCCCAATGGTGCTGTAGTTTTTTTTTTTTTCCCCCCCCCCGACGCGGAATTCAGGTCTCCGCACTTCACTAAGGTCGTGCGCCTTTCCACCAGGTGTCACTGCTGCGCCGAGGATCGCCGGAGTTCACCTCTCCTGCCCGGTGTATGTGGAGTTCTATCTAATTCTACGACAACAATACAAATTCTGTGGTTTTTTCTGATCCGTCGGGTTTTCCGATTGGTACCCCCAATTTCTGTCATGAAAGCCAGCGCCGATGCTCCACAATTCCGATGCGTGCGTCAAAACCCAGACACTTTCTCGCAAATCAGAAAATGCGGAAGACCCCGAAAATGTGCGATTCAGCCTCTTAGTAAATGAGCCCTCTGTCCTCCTCATCATCCAGACTATGCATATACTCACTACTTCCATGACTTTCTTCATTCACAGACATTTTGCTGTCATGTTTTCCCTTGTTACAGATTATGTAAAATTTTCACATTTGCAACATTTTACCTAACAGTTTAAAATACAGGGATTGGTAGTAAATTCTATGAACAAATGGATAACTATATACACCCGTATTTAAACCGGGCGTAACTGGAATGACAGGGGCCCATACGCCCGTCTGAATGGGGCCCACTTTAACCCTGACGGAAATACTACCATTAGGATCTACCATCAGCAGTAAATTCTTAAAACCTAATCTAGCAAAACAAAACTTTCTAAAGTACTACGTATAGTAATAATAATTAGCTGGAGACTCGCTATACTGGAGCTTAGCGTAGCCTGGCCTAGCACCATTCACAGGGTCTCCATGCCCATAGCCTATCAGGAACGCCCACTGCATGTTCCAGCACCGCTTTTCTTTCCGACGGCGCTGGTCTATGGAGGCTACTATACCCATGCAGTAGCTCTGCCTCCTGGTACCGGGCTACAGGAAGCGCTCTGTACCTGTGCGGCTTCATCACCGTACACTGCCCAGTAGCTCCACAGCACCCAGACAGTGAGCGCGCACGGAATGCACTAGTGGGGCGTCCCTGCAGAGGTTTACTGGGGCATTAAGCAGCCTTTGTGCCGGATCAGCCAGGCCTATCCACTCTTAGTAGCCTCTCCAGGTAATTTTGTATTGCTTTTAGAAAGTTTTTTTTAAGTTAGATTAGGTTTTGAGAATTTATACTGATGGTAGATTCCCATGTATGTTTCCTTAATTGATTGTTATGTAAGTCAGATCAACGAATATTTCAGTTGTATCTGCTTTAGACAATATTTTTGGTCCCTGTGACATTAGATTTGTCCATAGTATATGGACTGTCATGGAACCCCCTTATATTAACATCGCTGCCGGGACTATAGAAAGATCAGAAATTTCAGCATCCAGAGAACATCACAGGGTCACAGAGGGCATTTGTAACTAGGGGCCAATCTAAATCAGTGTTCCTTAATTCACGGACCTTTTTAATGGAACTGGGAATAATACAGAAGTTCCCTATCCTTGTACCTCTTTGTTTTGTTGCTTCCACAGCTGTTGCCAATTACCTGAGAGGACTTCTAGGACGTTCCAGATTTTTCCTCACCAGACATCAAGCTGCCATCTATTAGATATGCAAAGTTACACACAACACATATCTGAATACTTACAAATTGCTCTTTCCCTTTAACCTTCTGGACCTGTGTTGACCATCATGTGAGACACAAGCAGTCAGTCATTTGCATTACTGTCTAAAGATCAGAAAACTTTCAATGGTCCACATATACTGACAAAGGTTGCCAAATTGTGACTCACTTGTGTGATCAGCACTGGGCCACAACTGATGGTTTTGAATAATAAATCAGGTTCTAAATTCTAAAGAAATTAAACCAGTAGGTAGGCTCCAATTTTATTTAAAGATGCCATGACCCCAGGATGGACAGAGTATTCACTCTTCACATCGACCCACAGAAGTTGATGCATTTTAGTCTTCAGGACGTGGCGCACTTTTTTCCCTATTGATCTAAATCTGCTAATTTTTTATGTGCCATTACCATAAGACTTTTGCTGAGATCTTTCATACCAGCATGGGGGTGTCACATGTACCCCTGCTGCGGCAGTGCCTCTTTATGTTCAGAAACGGTCAGCTCTTTTCAATGATTTTCATTTTGGGTTGGAAAGACTCGTCTGTCCCTGTCAAAAGTGATTCCAATTTGTGGTGTTCATACTCTTTTTGATGGCAGCGATGCTGTCCCCCAGCAGTTGGGTCGTGGTGGCAGCTCTGAGCCCAAACGTGCCAGCAGTGACGCCTCCTTGTTCGCCTCTATGGTTCGGCCGTCATCTCCCCTTCTTATACATTTATGGTAAAAAGATTTTTTAACTGTTTTTTTTTTAACCTTTTGGAAATGGCTCTTCTGCCTGTATGTGTATTCATCTGTCAAATTCATTCAGTGTCTTATAAAACTTCTAAATTATTTCTATGCATAGAATTAAAATCATCTCTTCAAGAAGTGGGTCCTTTAGGCATCAAATGCCTTATATAATATCCGTTATCAATGCGTCACCTCCCCTACTTAAGACAGCCACCCACTTATAGACTCCCTAGTTACAAAACGACCTCTGGATGTTGGTAATTTACTGTGCTTTGCCTTAGACTACAATCAACAGCTGTAACAGTTATCAAAAGGTGTCTGTATAAGCTTTTGTTAGCCTGGTTCTTAGGACAATCCAACATTTTAAAAATCCAAAAAAATTTGGCTGGGGGTTTACACTGAATACAGTATACAGTTCCGCGACTTACATACAAATTCCTACTAGAACAAACCTACAGAACCACTATATTTCAGTAAACCCCGGCTGCCTGTATATAGATTTAGTTATTAATGAGGGGTTCTATGGTTTTGTGACTATCTACTGCTGGAAACTCTTGACTGTTTTTTGGAGGGTGGATGACTTTTGGCTCTGGGGGCTCTGGGCTATTTGGTTACTGTGTTCTATTGGGGCTGTTTACTGGAAGCTTGATGACTGTTTGGCTTCTGGTAGCTGTATGACTACTGGTTTACTAGAGAGTTCTGGGACTGGTTACTGGGGGCAGTATGAACGTTTGTCGACTGGGGGCAGTATGACTGTTGGCTACTGGGGACATTAATGACTGTGGCTAATTGGGGCAGTAATGGCTCCTGGTGACTCTGTGAGTAGTGACTGTGACTGCTGGTTATTAGAGTTTCGTCCTGTTGCTGGGGCTGCATGACTGTTGGCTGCTGGGGGCAGTATGGCTACTTGTCTGCTGGGTCTCTGTTGCCTGTTTTGTTACTGGGTTGCATAATTATTGGCTTCGGGGGCTGCATAATTGGTTTTTTTTTCTAGGAGCTCCATGAAGTTCACTACAGAAACTACAAGGGTTCTGCATGTTGCACGTTGGCTTATAAAGGGAGTTTTAATGAACAATTTATATGAAATCAAGTAGAAAATTTTTTGAGCAAATCATCAAATATATTTTTGTAAAGTTCCCTCATCGCTAATCTTTGTCCCATTTGACATCGCCATAATAAAAATAGGGTTTCTCTCACAAGTTTTGGACCTCACATTCCAAGTTTTGGATGTCATGGGTTGTATTCTCAGAAATTTAGAGACCAAATAAAACAGCATTGTACCTCTAGACCAGTGTGGTGAACCTATGGCACCGGTGCTAAAGTGGGCACTCAGACTGCTCTCTGTGCCACTCAAGCTCCACAGAGTTCACCAGACAGACTCAAAGAATCTAACTGCAGTTCCCACAAGTAAAAAGATTTACTAATCGCAGTGCTATTTTAGTAGTTCATTGTCCTAATAGCCGAGGTCCTCTGGAGTTCCTCTTCTTTCCATGTGTAGTGGGTCTTGTTCTTGCGATACAAATTATTTTTTAATTACGCTTTTTCCAAATCGCGTCTGGTGGCCCGCAGCCACGCCTTCCCCCCGATATTCTGTCGCCTGTAAAGCGGCGCCGATGCGCCAAAATCCGATAGCGTGCACCAAAATCCCCAGAAGCAATTGGCAATCGTCGGGTACCCGACGAAAGTGCGCGATTCGAACCCTTAGGTAATGAGCCCCACTGTGTGCTCACCACAAACGTGGCCAGGTGCCATAGACCTCTATTTTGCCTGTGATCTGGTGCGGACCAACTCAAGGCTAAAATAATGTCATCACATATGTTTTTTTGGTGTTTATTCCCCAAATACAAAAATAGTATTCGCGCTGGCGGGTCTTGGTTTGGTGTTTTATAAAAATAATATGACTGTAAAATATGGAAATTGCAACCTATAACCTATGTCAGGGTATAAGTTAGGCCAAGCGTAATACAATCGGGTATGTTCATGGGAAATGGAAAAATAGTCAAGAAATGGACCATATTGGCTTTGTGTCATGGAGCCCCTCGCTCTTCCTGCTGAGTGGCCACTTGAGTATTCCTTTCCAGTTTCATCAAACTTTCCTGTCGAGCATCTGTGTCATCATCGAGAAGACCTCTTTTCTGCTAGACTAGATATGTAATGCTTCTACAGAAATAGACTCTTAGAAAGCCCATGTTAAGCGCCTGCGTGCGTAGCTCATACTGTTAATGAGATAGCTGGACATGGCCAGCCAAGCGACGCTGCAGGGTTATATTGGCTGCCCGTACATTGGAGGGATTTTAATACAAGGTCTGTCAACACAGTACGGAGGAATCTATCAACATGTAAATCACTCTAAAATAACAGTTTTTCTATAGTGGAGATACATCTTAATTCCTCTTTCTGGCCTTTTCCAATCTTATTTTTGTCTTATTTTGGTTAATTTGTTTTTTAAGAAACAACATTGAAAAACCCCCCCCACAGATTACATCACTCGGTGGTGATATTAGTTACATTGTATGAAAGGTCATAAGAAGAGTACAGAACATCAAATTTGACTTGTCTGAAATAAATAAGTATCGGTAACGGTTTGTACAACATGGTATATACTTTTCAAAACAATTGGAAAATCATAAAGTCATATTTTTTAAACTGCCCGAAGTGATAGCTAAGCTTTCTGTGACCTAGTTTAAGATCTAGTTCATGACCTACCCAAGGTTGGGTGGGATGTTGTGGCCAGTTTCTAGGATGACAAAAAGCAACAACAATGGACCCTAATGACACATCGGGGCAGATTTACTTACCCGGATCGCAGTCGTGATCCAGCGGTGGGTTGGTCTCTACGCTGATTCGGGGGTGTTCCTTCCTGCAATTCACTAAGGTAATGCCCCCGAGTGGTCCCACCATTGTCACTGAAGTCACCCAGCTAAATGACACATTGTTTTTTAAAAATACTATGGTTTTTTCAGAGACGGCCCCCACCCCCCCCGATTTCTGTTGCCATGCATGCCGGCGCCGTGATGCGGGGGGCCGGGTGCAGGTGTACCGATCAAGTCCGCCAAAAAACCAGGGCAATTTGGGCGCAATTTTCGGGCAACCTGACGAAAAAATCGATTCGGGCCCCTTAGTAAATGACCCCCCATAGTTTTGGCTAGGTTCCTTTTAAAAAATTTTTGGCTTTTAGATGGTTATAAAAGAACTATAGGGCTTGGTTTAGGGTCCTAATGTCAGTGTTTTTTACGATCTATTTATATTAAAAATGAAAAACATTAACTTTGAAACTACCTGGATGTCAGTCCGATGAGCACATCGAACACACCCAGAAGATCCCGTGCGCGACGTCTCCTCGGCCCGATGGCGAGCATGAAATCCACATAGTATATTGCCCATGTTACCACAACCCGGTGCTTGTGGGCAGCCGAAACTGTAATACTTGAGCTTCACTACTGGGATGCTCACGCGCCAAGGGGAAGAGGGGCAAGTTGAGCTAGAGGGTTTTTTTTTCTTTTTAGGACACTAAACCACTGGTCCATAAGGTTTCGGGATTTGCGGAGCTTTGACAGGTATTTAACAGGTGTCTGCGCTGGGATTGTGTCACACGCGATTGGATTGTGGCACGGCTGCGCTGGTTTTCATGCAACACAAATTAGGGGACGTGCCATCAGACGATCCGACTGATTCGGACTGAGCGCAGAATTTAAGATTCCAATTGTGTAGCAAGACAATGCACTTACATGCACCAGGAAGATGGGGAACTCCATCGGACCTGCGCGGGGAAGCGACACATGCAGGATATCGGGTGCATGATCTTACCGTTGGACAATGCACTGCGAACTCCTTGGACCGGGTACGTAAATGTGCCCCAATGTATGTGAACCTCTCATGGAATAATGTCATGTCTACAGCAGCATTCATTTTATGGTGCACCGTATTCAATGAGGGGTTCACATACACTGGGGAACATTTACTAAGGGCTTTGTGCCAGTTTTCTGATGGACTTTGCACGTTCTTTCTACTGCTTGTACAGGTATTGAAGAAGTGTCCGCACCGCCATTGTGTCGCACATGACTGTTTTGTGGTGCAGCTGCACTAGGCACCATGAGACACAAATTAACGGGCGCTTCGATGCCCAATCTGACCGTGTGCCAGATTTAAAATCCAAAGTCTATCGCACACCCTATGTTAAAGGGGCACCACAAAAAAGTTGGTGAACTCTGTCGGGCCAGTGTGGGGAAGCGCCAGATTCATGATTTCTGGTGCACGTTCTTAATGAATCGGTCGCACCCAACATTATACACGGGCAGAGCACTTCTAGTGCAGTTTCCAACTTTCTTTGTAAATGTGCCACAGTGCATAAAAACTTGCAAAAATGTCTACAAAAGAAGAAAGCTAGAATGAAGTGGCTCTTGTGAAAGGAGGAACCTCACAATTCTTATGGAAGGGTAAGATGGAGATAGAAGATGAGCATGAAATAATAATATATTATAGAATATGATTATAGAGGTATTATGTATCATGTTCCGCTGCACTGATGTCTCATAGAGGATGTTATTATGGCGCTGTGTAGTTATGGCAGCGAGCCCGTACGCAGCCTGGCCGGTGTCCCGCAGTCACCCTGCTCTGTGGTCAGGTACTGCCCTCTGCTGCCCTCCCTCCATGTCTGCTGCAGCTCCATGTCACCAACACTAATCCTGCCTCCTACTGGAATATTTGTAACATATGACCTCAGAAATGATAATGTGGAGTCTGTGCTCCAAGACTTTTACTGATCTCACATCATTTCCGCAAGGAGTTGTCATGAGCTAAGTCGTGGTTATCCGCCACATGTAGCATATGCACATAGAGAGAATATACACACACATACAGCCTATAGATACATTCCAGTATATACACACCATATATACACATATGTATATACTCAGGGGCTCATTTACTAAGGGTCTGAATCGCACATTTTCGTCAGGTTTCCCGAATATTTCCGATTTGCGCCAAATTGCCCCGGGATTTTGGCGCACATGATCGCATTGTGGCGCATCGGTGCCAGCTTTCACGCGACAGAAAGCGGGGGGCGTGGCCATTGGAAAACCCAACGGATTCGGGAAAAAACACGAAATTTTTAAAAAATTAAAAAGAATAACACTCACATATACCGGGAAGAAGAAGGTGAACTCCGGCGGACTTCAGCGCAGCAGCGACACCTGGTGGATATCGGGCGCACGGACCTTAGTGAATCCCGGCAAGCTCCAAATCAGTGTCGGACAAGGCGCCGTGGGATTGTGAATGGACAGGCTAAGTAAATGAGCCCCTCAGTGTCCTGCAGATTTCTTATCCCAGGGCCCAGTAACTGGTGACCACATGGGGGAAGTAGAGATGGAAGACTCCTAGTCCTGTCGTCTGCTGTCCCTTCCTCTTCCTTCTACATTTCTTATTTGAGCTGCGGCCTCAGCTGTGTACTGTGTAAGGTGTGCACTGTTATACAGGTCGTCCCCGGGTTACATACAAGATAGGGTCTGTGGGTTTGTTCTTAAGTTGAATTTGTATGTAAGTCGGAACTGTATATTTTATAATTGTAACTCCAAACAAAAATGTTTTGGCCTCTGTGACAATTGGATTTTAAAAATGTTGGGTTGTCATTAGAACCAGGATTAACAATAAACCTTCATTACAGACACCACTGATAACTGTTACAGCTGTTTATTGTAGCCTAAGGATAAAGTACAGTAACTTACCAACATCTAAGGGTCCGTTTGTAACTAGGGGTCTTCAGAGTTCACCAACTTTTTTCCACTGCTTAGAATTAACACCAATAAATTCAATCTTAGTCACATCAGAGCAGAGAATCTTATTCCTCATAGTCTGGGTCCTTCATGTGTTTTGCACCCTGTACGTGGCTTTCATTTGTCTTGTACTGAGGAGAGGCTAAGCAAACTCTGCCATAAAGTCCTGACTTTTGGGGGCTGCGGTGATAGGTGATTTTGTGGACCTTTCTCCCATCTCCCTACTGCATCTCTGGAGCTCAGTCACAGTGATCTTGGGGTTGTTCTTTACCTCTTTCACCAAAGCTCACCCACAATTGCTTAGTTTGGCTGGACGGCCAGGCGGAGGAAGAGTTGTGGTTGTCCCAAACTTCCATTTAAGGATTATGGAGTCCACTGTGCTCTTAGGAATCTTGAGTGCCGCAGAAATTCTTTTGTGACATTGGGCAGATCTGTGCTTTGCCACAAGTCTCTGAGCTCCTTGGCAGTTCCTTAGACCTCATGATTCTCATGTGCTCTGACATGCACTGTGAGCTGTGAGGTCTTGTATAGACAGGTGTGCGCCTTTCCTAATCAAGTCTGATCAGTTTAATTAAACACAATGGACTCCAATGAAGGAGTAGAACCTTCTCAAGGAGGATCAGATGGAAATGGACAGCATGTGAGTTAAATATGAGTGTCACAGCGAAAGGGCTGAATGCTTATGACCATGTGAAATTTTAGTTTATTTTGTTTAATAAATTAGCAAAAATATCTAATTTTTTTTTTCTGCAAAGATGGGGAGCAGAGTGTACATTACTGAGCAAAAATGTACACTCCCCGTCCAAGTCACAGAGCATGCCCACTACATTCACCCATGAAATCTGTGATTTCTTTAAGCAGAAGCTCCGGCAAATAAGGTCACTCCAATAATAATATTCAACATTTTTATATTTTTTAAATCCAGGTAAAAAAAAATGTTTTTTAAATAATAAATGTCAGTATATTGTTTTAATTAGTAAAAAAATCTAGACAATTGTACATGCCCTTTAAGCCTTGACAATACTGTAAGAAATGGAGAGATGCAAGGATCCTTAATTTTTTTAAAATTACTCCCTCAATATACTAAATATAGTTTTCATTTAGATTTAATGTAGTAAAAATATTTTAGCCCGTCCTGACTAAAAGGAGGAAAAAAAAAAAAATACAGCAGCGACACCATAACAAAGTTTATGAGGTGAGGAAACGTCTATACCTCGGGAGTCAGCAAACTTGCAAGTCTCTGGGGTGCTGTTCATGTGTTTGTGGGTCTTTATGAGATCCAATGCCGCTCTATGGATTTCTCTGTCCCCCCACTGATATTTCATTGGTCGCTCCCTGTTTCATTAGTAAGAAGTGTTAGGTCACATATTGGGTAGACTTCACCACGTGGCAGGATTGTGTCAACCGGAATGATGGTAAATGAAAACTGAGGGACGGAACAAAGGGTTAAAATCATGAAATGCTATAAGCATGTAAGGGCTTCTATGTTACATACCTTACTAGGCAACACTTAAAGGGGTTTTCTAAGATTTAACAATCACATGGCCACTTCTTCTATAAACAGCACCACACCTATTTACAGGTTGTGTGTGGTATTGCAACTGTGTACTATTCAGTTCAGTGTAGCAGGGCTACAGGTCGGTGAAGTCTTAAAGTTTCGATCTTTTTATAATTTTTATAATTCTTGACAACCCCTTTAATTCTGCATCATCCTAAACTTTCCTCTCCCTCTCTGCTGTTCTAAATAAGCTTTGCCTGTACAGTCATGGCCATAAGTTTTGAGAATGATACAAATGTTAATTTTTAGAAAGTCTACTGCATCAGGTTTTATAATAGAAATTTGCATATACTCCAGAATGTTATAAAGAGTGATCAGCTTAACAGCAATTCATTACAAAGTCAATATTTGCCTAAAAAATTGACTTTTCCCCCAAAACACACTTCAACTTCATTGCAGGTGCCTTAAAAGGAGCAACTAACATGGTGTCAGTGATTGTTCCAGTAACACAGGTGCGGGTGCTGATGAGGACAGGGCTGGAGATCAATCTGTCATGATTAAGTAAGAATCACACCACTGGACACTTTACAAGGAGGCTGGTGCTTGGCATCATTGTTTCTCTTCTGTTAACCATGGTTATCTCTAAAGAAACACGTGCAGTCATCATTGCACTGCACAAAACTGGCCAAACAGGGAAGAGTATCGCAGCTAGAAAGACTGCACCTCAGTCACCAATCTATCGCATCATCAAGGAATTCAAGGAGAGAGGCTCCATTATTGCCAAAAAGGCTCCAGGGTGCCCAAGAAGGACCAGCGAGCGCCAGGACCGTCTCTTACAAGTGTTTCAGCTTGGGGATGGTGCCCCCAGCAGTGCAGAGCTTGCTCAGGAATGGCAGCAGGCAGGTGTGAGGCATCTGCACGCACTGTGAGACTGCGGAGACTCTTGGAGCAAGGCCTGGTGTCCAGGAGGGCAGCAAAGAAGCCACTTCTCTCCAGAAATACATCAGGGACAGACTGATATTCTGCAGAAGATACAGGGAGTGGACGCTGAGGACTGGGGGAAAGGCATTTTCTCTGATGAATCCCCTTTCCCATTGTTTGGAACATCTGGAAAACAGTTTGTTGGGAGAAGACAAGGTGAGCGATACCACCAGTCTTGTCTCCTGCCACCTGTAAAGCCTCCTGCAACCATTCATGTGTGGGGCGGCTTCTCAGCCAAGGGGATCGGCCTAAAAACACATCCATGAATAAAGAATGGGACCAGAATGTCCTCCAGGAGCAACTTCTCCCAATCGTCCAAGAGCAGTTTGAACAATGCCTTCTCCAGCATGATGGAGCACCTTGTCATAAAGCAAAGGGGAGAACTAAATGGCTCAGGGAACAAAACATAGAGATTTGGGGTCCGTGGCCTGGAAACACCCCAGATCTTAATCCCATTGAGAACTTGTGGTCAATCATCAAGAGACGGGTGGACAAACAAAAACCAACAAATTGTGACAAAATGCAGCAGTGATTGTGCAGGAATGGGCGGCGATCAGTCAGGATTTGGTCCAGAAGGTGATTGAGAGCTGCCAGGGAGAATTGCAGAGGTCCTGAAGAAGAAGGAGAGGTCCTGCAGATACTGACTCGCTGCAGTAACTCCTTCTCACTGACAATAAAAGCTTTTGTTCCCCATAATATGATTGCACTTGTATTTCTGTATGTGATAAAACCATCTGACAAACCAGAGGGCAACAGATCATGTGACAATAGAAGATTTGTGTCATTCTCAAAACTTATGGCCCTAACTGTACAATTTGAATATAGCAAAGAAGTACCTCCACCACGGTAGTTAAAATGTAGCACAGCACCCCCAATTAATAAATATTTAATAAAGCATCACCCCCTTATTAAATAACATGTAGCACAACATCACCCTCAGTAGTTAACATGTAAGTTAACATATAGCAGCCCCCCTTTAAAAATGAGTGCGGCAGTCCCCCTTATTAACTAATTAGTTAGAGAGTTCAGCAGTCCCCCTTATTAATTAATGCAGAGTTAACTATTTTCCAAAACGTTAGAAAAAAAAAATCCACAATAAACTCAATGGGGCACATTTACTTACCCGGTCCGAGGACTTCATCGAAAGTGCATTGTCCGTGTATAATGCCCTCTGCCGCGGTTCACTAAGATTGTGCACCCGATATCCTGTATGTGTCGCTTCCCCGCTCAGGTCCGCCGGGGTTCACCTTCTTCTTCCCGGTGTATGTAAGTGCATTGTCTTAAGTCACAATTTGTAAGTTAAATTCCGCGCTCAGCCCGAATCAGTCGTATCGACCGAACCGATTTCTGTGCGACACAATTTCACCGCTGACACCTTTTAAATCAAAGCTGCGCAAATCCCGAAAATGGTGCAAAGGTCGACGGAAGTGCGATCCGCGACCCTCAGTAAATAAGCCCCATTATTTACCTCCCACATCTTCCTCTTCTACATGGGCATCTTACAGTAAAGCATCATACTGTATATCGCCCACACACAGCTTATATAATCACATATATACATGTATTTACTTGTACACGTATACAAACAGGTATACAGTCATATGTACACATTTCTGTTCTCATCTACACATTAATACACTCTAACATACAGCATGTACACGTGTATGTACAGAACATACACACTCATACAGTATTTACCCATCAAATACACACACAAAATATAAACATATTATTAACACATATAGAGGGGCTTATTTACTAAGGGTCCGCGAATTTCCATCTGACTTCCCGACGTTTTTGGGGATTGCACAGCTGGGACAGGTATTTAGAAGGGGATTATGTCGCACACAATCAGGCTTTCATGCGACAGAAATCAGGGGGCGGGATGTCGGACGATCCGACTGATTCGGACTGAGCGCAGGATTTTTAGGTTCAAATTGTGTCGCATCCAATGCACTTACATGCACCAGGAAGAAGAAGGTGAACTCCGGGGGACCTGAGCGGGGAAGCGACACATGCAGGATATCGGGCGCAGGATCTTAGTGAATCGCTGCACAGTGCATTATACACAGACAATGCACCTTTCTGGGAACTCCGAGGGACTGGGTAAGTAAATGTGCCCCATAGTATATATACATCATATAATCAGACATACCGTATAAACAGACCATATGAACACATACTGCATATAAATATAGCATATACACTACTGCTGTAGTTACACCCCTGTAGGTGATGTAATGCTAAAAAGGGTTTCTTAGTCCAAAGGCAGGAGGCAGGGGGGATCGAGCACTGCCAGACCCTCCTGACCGCTGTCATGGAGATCAGGTGAACAACTTACATAGCACTTCACCCAATCTCTAACAGAGTACAGTCTCTACACTGCTCTCTCTCCCCCTGCCTGTCCTGACACAAGTAATAGATGTGAAAGATCATATGTGTATGAATGGATGGATGTAGCAGGGCTGTGTATGTGAATGGATGGATGTAACAGAGCTTTGTGTGTGAATGGATGGATGTAGCATAACTATGTGTGTGTGTGAGGGTGGATGTAATAAAGCTGACTGTGTGAGTAAGTGAACGGATGGATGTAGCAGAGCTGTGTGTGCGAGGATGAATGTAGAAAACCTGAGCTATGTGTTTGAGGGAATGAATGAATGGATGGATGTAGCAGAGCTCTTTGTGAGTGAATGGATGCAGCAGAGCTGCGTTTCTGAGTGAATGGAGGTAGTAGGAAGAATTGAATGAGTGTGAGAGGATGGATGTAGAAAATCTGTGTGAATGAACGGATGGATGTAGCAGTGCTGTGTTTGTGTAAGTTCATTTATGTAGAAGAACTGTGTATTTGAGGGAATTAATTGATGTAGCATAGCTCTTTGTGAGTGGATGGCTGCAGCAGATCTGTGTTTGTGTGTATGTTAACAACGGGATTTTTAGTTGATGTGAAATATATTTTCATTTTTTATGACTAAATCTGCAAATTATAGTAAGGCGCAACTTACAGTGTTACAAATATGGCACATACAATTGATTATGACGAATTTACGTCTCTCCATTAATCTATTAATATTTTTCTGGGGTCTCCATTATTATTGTCTGCTCTGGGGTGGTCTGTATTATTAATAAGTGTCTGCTCTGGGGTCACTATAATTAATTGTCTTCTCTGAGGTCACTATTAATAATTATCTGGATTGGGCACTGGGATCTGTATTATTATTTATTTCCTGCTCTGGGAACTGTATTAGTTATTGTACAAATGTAGCATTTGGTTTATGGGGTGGTATATTGTGCTGTACTGTGTTTTTTGCTGTATCTAGTGTGCTGGTCACTAGTGCGGCCCCTCAACATAGAGCGGTATGGCAATGTGGCCCCAGGACCAATAAAGGTTGTGCACCGCTGGTTTATAGGGTGTGGGTAGATATTTTTATGTCCACCTATATTTGAGTATTTTGTATATTTATGGTGTATATGGGCATATTGGGGCACATTTACTTACCCAGTCCTGTCGCGATCCCCGATACGAACAGTCTGACGAAGATGAAGTCTGGTGCAATTCACCAAGATTGTGTTCCCGATATCCTGCATGAGTTGCTTCCCCGCTCAGGTCCACCAGAGTTCACCTTCTTCTTCCCGGTGCATTGTCTTGTGACGTAATTTAAATGTTAAATCCCGAATCCGTTGGATCGCCCGACAGCCCGCCCCCCATTTGTGTCGTATGAAAGCCGGCACCCATGCTCCAAAATCCAAATCCGTCGGATCGGCTGACAGCCCGCCCCCCGATTTGTGTCATATGAAAGCCGGCGCCCATGCGCCAAGATCCGATCGTGTGCGCCACAATCCCCATTTAAATGCGGCCCAAATGGTAATCGTCAGAATATTCGACGTTTGTGCGGTCCGCGGACCCTTAGTAAATGAGCCCCATTGAATTGTTAAATAGTTTACTCTAAAGTAGAAAGCTCTTGGTGCTGTCCATGTGTAGTACGGTCTTCGGTAACAGAAGGCAGATGTCTAGTAGACTATCTCTCAACTTACTGTTTCTTAACCTGTCCCTGGACTTTTTTATCTTTTTTAACTTGCATTTTAAGGAACTTCAATGTTGGGAAAGACAAAGTCCATTGCAAATGGAAACGAGAGTGGAAAAATCTTGAATAATGGATTTATATTAACTTGATGCATGGAAATAGTTTGAAATTATTTTTATATAATATATAATAGACCTTGTTCATGTCTAAAACATTTTCCTTTATGGTCTACAGAAGTTATCCGGTGAGCCTCCTTACATACAAATGCAGAATGCAAAAATTCCAAAAACACATCAGAAGAATTTTTTTCCCATTGTTGGGACACACATAATTACAGGACACTCAATCCCTTGAGTCATAGTAGGGTTTGGTCTGGTGGTAGTGAGTCTAACCTTCTGAGCCACGTTTGGTGCCTTTATTGTTCATGTCTGCGGCAATTCGTTCCATCCATAGACGGTGCACAACCCTCTTCTTCTCGGCATAAAACTTTCCACAATTGATCAGTATATTCTGATTTTATTCCCGAATTCTCTCTTAGGATTTGGTCATTTTATTTCATGATCTGCCAACATTCATCATCGGGTCTTATTATTCACTAATGCGGGCGGTGCTGGATGAAGCCAACCTCTTTGTCAAGCTCACCGCAGTCTTTATTTTGACTCTACTTCGGCATCTCCCTCTCGAAAACTCAAGGCTATGGAATCCATTGCTATCATTAGCTTAATGGGCTCTATGGACGAGGATGGAAACAGAGCGTGTATGGGCAACGTTTTCCATACTTTGTGGTAACCTGATCATGCTGTTTTGATTCTCTAAGGTTACCATACGCTGAGCCGTATGTTCGGTGTTTGCATTGCAGATGCCCAATGATAGGGCACATATCCGTCTGATGTTCCTTCTGAAACCAGCCACCGACTCGGCTGCACTAACAATTGTTGATTTAGCGAAACTCTAAACTCTCTTCTGACTATTGAAGGAGAAATCTTCTGTTGGGATCCAGATTTTTTCTCGTGTATTAAATGGATATTAGACGAAATGTCTTGTGGAAACGGCAAGTGTGTTAGATCTGGAACTTATGTGGAGTTTGATCAATGCCACCGTTGAAAGAGAACTGACATGTAACCCTTGACTGGTGCTGCCGCAGATGACGGCTCTACGCATAACACTCATTATATAATGAAATACCAAGGGCAAGGCCGTGTGATAGAACTACTGTGCATAAAGAATCTGACACATTAAAGAGACTCTCCAGTCACTACTAATATTAACATCAATCCTTCACAAAATGTTCTTATGTTAAGTGAGTAAGACGTGTCTCCCCATCAGGCCTCAGTATGGGACATGGCTTTCCAATTCTTAGTACCCTGAGAGATGCATTGTCTAGTGTTCAGTGCTGCCTCATGTTAACTAAGGTCATGGAAGAAGTTCTTGGTACCCTCTCAATAGTGCAGGCCTTCTCCATACATTGGGACATCTAAGAACACAAAATATTTGCCCTTAAAGGGAACCTGTCGGCAGAAATTGACCTTATAACCGACTACCCGTATGTTGTCAAGCAGCTGAATACCTTTCACATCATGTTTCTTTCATGACCCAGTGTGGTGGCATCATCCAGAAAATCTGCATAAAAGTGGCATGTAAAGTCATTGTATAAAGTCAAGAAGGCGGGGATTTTAACACTGAAGTCAAGCTCTCTCTTCCTAAGAAACCCCACTTCACTTTAATTGATGGTCCTACATCCAGAGACATCACTAACCAGATCTCCTGAAGTCTGATGCATGATGTGATCACAGAGGAGGAGGCGTTCAGGGCTCCCCACCTTGACTTTAGTGTTAAATTCTCCTCCTTCAGTGACTCAGAGGTAAAGTCTAATCTGATTAGAGTCTTAAACCGATCTCTTTCAGTGGTAATTAGATATCTTAGCTCATGATGTCTCAGTTTATTCCTCAAACTATCATGAAATCCATATTCTTCTCATGATATTCAGATGACTCTGCTCAAGAAGGCTCAGTCTGTAGAGTAAACTTTACATCCATCTTCCTCTAGTGGTAATAAGTTGACTCTGCCCATCATGTCCCAATCTATACAGTAAAGTGAGTTCAGATAAAGCATCTGCTCAGGTGGGTAGTGTAAAAACTGGGATATTTAAAGATTTTAAAATAATGTAAAGAAGATAAAATACAGAAGTGCATTAAATCAAATACAGACGGTCCCCTACTTAAGGAAACCCGACTTACAGACGACCCCTAGTTAAAGACGGACCCCTCTGCCCACTGTGACCTCTGATGAAGCTCTCTGGATGTTACTATAGTCCTAGATTACAATAATCAGCTGTAAGGTGTCTGTAATGAAGATTTATTGATAATCCTCAGTCCCATTACAGCAAAAAAATTTTGAAACTCCAATTGTCACTGGGGCAAAAAAAATTTGGTCTGGAGCTACAATTATAAAACATACAGTTACGACTTGCATACTAATTCAACTTCAGTACAAACCCAAGGAACCTATCTTGTACGTAACCTGGGGACTGCCTATAACTCAACAAAATGTTAAGGACTATCACATGACCATCCACTATTTCCAGAATGGATAATGAATTCTGAAGAATAAAGATAAGTGTCCCTGAGAAATAACGCCCCCTCGCATGTTTATTACACTGTTGTTATAAGTCCCTTTATTGATACATGAGGTTCCTGTCTGCGCCACTCCTTGATGTTACACAAATTCCTGTATGGGACACGGAGACATTAGGTGCCCATAGAGTGTTGCAATCGGTTAATTATTGTGGGAAATGTAACAACATAAGCAAAAGATGTGCACAAAGCCAAGAACAACTCATGAAGGATGCACCAGATAAGTGGAAGCATAGACTCCAAGATTACAGAGATGTTTCCTAGGCTGGACTGGGGATCCGTGGTCCAGCAAAGGAGATTATTCCGATGGTCAACCCTCCAGCTATACAAGACATAAGACCAATAAGATGAGGTCATCACAAGGGATTTCTCCAAAGTCACCTCCAAATGGGACGGTCTTCTTCTGTAGCTACGAGACTCATTATTATGTTAAAGGGGTTATCCAAGAGTAGGGAAAACATAGTGAGGTGGCTTGGGGGGGGGGATGCATAAAAAAATAAACTAGTGTTTACCTCATCCGGCGCTCCTGGTGCCCTGCACCATAATCCCTCTGTGCCGGATCCCCTGTCCCAGGCCTGATACAGTGCTGGAATATGGTCACAGGTGCGTGTACCCAGCCGCCCGGGAGCTGTCCGAGCAAAGCTTACATACCCCTGTAAACAAACAGAGGCATGGCATGGAGGGACCGAGGAGCAGGACACTGGGAGTATCAGACATCCGCATTAAAAAAAGATTTTATTACCTTGTGGGGGACATATAAAGTAGACATTCACACGCACACAAAATATTCATAAAAATACATTCTCATGCTTATTTACTAAGGGTCGCGGATCGCACTTTCGTCGGACTGCCCGCGTTTTCGGGATTTGTGCAGCTTTGACAGGTATTTAACAGGAGTCTGCGCTGGGATTGTGTCGCACGTGATCGGATTGTTGCACAGCGGCTTCCATACAAAAGAAATCGGGGGGCCAGGCCGTCAGACGATCCGACTGATTTGGACTGAATGCGGGATTTAACTTTCAAATTGTGTGGCAAGCCAAGCACTTACATACACCAGGAAGAAGAAGGTGAACTCCGGTGGACCTGAGCGGAACGGGTAAGTAAATCTGCCCCAATATGTATCAAAATGAGTAAAAAAAACAGGAAATTCATTAATAATGTTCATTTTCAGTTCATTTAAAAATATATACTATAAATTACATAAAAAAAGCCCTTTTAACCCCAAATAAAACTAAAAATTTGCTAAAAATGCTCCGGTCATTAAAGCCTTTTCAGGACGTGTCATTAAAAGGTTAAGAAGAGTGGAAATTTTTAGCGCAACCCATGCAGCACCCTACAAAAGAGATGGGGTTGAATGTTTTTGTAGTGACAATTGTGACAAAAATGTAAGTCACAGTAAAAAATCAGTTTGAGAAGGATAAATTGTGAGCACAAAATACCCGATTATGTGTTTTCAACACCCAAATATCTGTCATTGAATCTGCCCCTCATTACCTCAGGAGCATCAGCAGGAGTATAGAGGATATTATGGAGAAGTTGCTGTGTACTGGTGAGAATAAAGTATATGGGGAAAGAAAGAAACTTACTATTAAAGGGGTTGGCCACTTTACCTCATGGTTTTTGTACTGTGTGTGTAAGAGTTGGGGGCAGGATATTTAGGTCATTTATCAGTGTAAATCTGCACTTCTCTGCTTTCTTCATATGTAAAGTGAAGCCTCCTGCTTTCATCACATTCCTGACCATAAAATAGCGGCAGATGGAGGGTCATGTGATCTCCCTGCCAGGACCTTGATATTATATTTGTGAATACTATCAAGGTCCTGAAAGGGTGATTGCTCATGGACAGATAGAGATCACTTGACCCGTCATCTGTGGCCATTTTAAGCAGCCCCCTTACCTCCAGCAGCCACCATCTCTGTCTGTTTTTCTACTTTCAGCTAGCTTCCACTAAAAAGCATCATCAGGATGATATGTATAGACTAGTAGAAAGGGTTAATGAACATTGAGAGACATATATCTGACTGTGTATCTCTAACTAAAGACAAGCCAGTAACTTTGCAGCTATGGTACAGATTGTTTTGCAGATGATAAACCAGACAAGCTTGACCTTTAGAATGACAGGTGTTGTCTGGAAAGTTATTTACCACTTTAGAAACTTTCTGCCATAGAATATTATGGAGACTCAATGTAAGTCTATGGAAGAATACTTTGTCATTGTTTTTGTGCTAAAATGTAACCAATTCTCCCCTGGTAGAAGGTATATAAGGAGAAAAGCCCCAATCCTTAGTGTCTTGCAGGGAAGAGAGCTTGAAGGAGAAGACTGACAGTCTACCTGAGCGACCAGAAGAAGAAGGTGAGACAGGGATACTCTGCCATAGACCCTGGGCTCCTAGCCTGTGACCAGGATACCAGCCTTCTGAGAAAGAGAGGGACAGCTAGCCCAGGCCTATCCTCAGCATAGAAGCCTTCTTCTACTAGGTTGGAAATTGGAGAAGTCAGTCCTGTGTTTTGCTTGTATTGGTTTGTTCCAGAATTTCTTCATTAAAGAAGGAAACAGTTCACTGCAGATTTTTGTGGAATAGTTTGTGCCACGACCATCCTCCATGACCATGATCAACTCCACACCAAGCCCTGAATAATCCTGGCATAGAATAGAGCTATAACATGCATCAGCATCTGCTATGACTTATGTCAGGCCCACTCTTCTGCCCAGCACGGGGCCACATTGTGTAAGGGGGGGGGGACTCAAATCAGGAATTTCAACTTTTTCAAGGCTTCTACCTGTACAAGCCTTAATAAATCATCACCTATGTTCTGCTGTATACTAAATTGTTGGTGCTATGGATGGTAATTTAATATGATGTCATTGTCATTGTGATTTCGCTAACATCTTCATCATCACATCCGATCAACTACAGTGATATCAGACATGGGGCCAAATTTTTCAGAGCTTCTATGCTTGAAATCATGCGCACAAGCCGTGAAATTGCCACAATTTCTTGCTCACGTCCAGAAATTACACCTATTCACCCATTACGCTGCCTACACGCCATATGAGGGTGGAGGGGTGTGAAGCGGGGCACGGCAGGTGGGCAACGCCTTATTTCCCTGCCAACACCTTATGCACTGCCTATAGCCAACGCAGCCTCCTGACAAATCTGTTTGGTGCAGGGGGTGGTGGCAAAATCACATTCCGGTGCATTCAGCGCCCCATGATGTACACTGACCCATCAAACATGATGTGACCTTCGGTGAAGCCATCTAACATGATGTTATCTACAGAGATCTTATCAGACTTGATGTTGTCTAAAGTGATGTCAAATATGATGTCATCTACGGTGATCTACAATGATCACATCTCATGAGACGTGATGACATATCACCTACGATGTAACATCATCCAACATTAAGTGACCATCAATCATCTCATCTAACATGATGTCATCAACAGTGATCTTATCAAACGTGAAGTCATCATCTAATGTAGAGTCATCTACAATGATACCAAAAGCGATGACCATCTATTGTCATGTTATCTACAATTATATCTTCTAATAAAATGTCATCTATAATGATATCCATCCTCAGGGTCGGCTCCAAGTTTCAGTAGGCCCCTGGGTGACAGAGCCTCAGTGGGCCCCTTTGCTGTGAGCTCATGCAGTTTCCTGTTCCCTAAAATATTCCCTAGTTTATTTTAGCAAACAGCCCCCTAATGGTTATTTTACATAAAGCCCCCTCACACCCTATGGATTTTTTAGATACAGCGCCCCTCACCCCATGAATTCCTTATGTACATACTTATGTGCCCCCCCCCCAGGAGTCTGGGCCCTGGACACTTGCCCAGGTATGCCCAGTGCTGACACCGGCCCTGTGTGTCCTGATGCTTTCATCTGTTTCTAGCGCAGAACCCACGTCTGGTCAATAGATATAAACAACGGCTCTTCCATCCTCATGGTTTGAGGTGTCATTCCAAAACAGATGAGTTATTAATGTAGGTTTACGTTACCATCCAGTACCTCAACAGGGAGATGTAAGAATCCACCAACACCCCATGCTTTACATGCCAGGCTGTGCTGTGGTGTCCCCACAGGATGACGACGGCCGTTACCACACTCAACTTTGACCTTTTGTATTCTCAGAAAGTTGCACACATCAAAAGGCTTTGCAGTTGAGGAAGAGAGGGGGCTGGTGTTTTTGTTGGTGTGAAAAAAAAAATTAGCAGCATGGCATTTAAGAACACAGCTCGAATATAAAAGACAATGGGGGGGATTTACTAATTCTGGTGCAAGCACGACTGTCGGCATCGTAGATCAGTCTCCTGAAAGCACAGCCCGATGTATTAAAATGGCGCACGGCTATAAGTAATTAACGGGTAGACGGAACTAATCAGTCGTGCGCCATAATAATGAGATGTGCTCCAAAATCTTACATGGACTGCGCCTTAATTTTGCTTTCTGACCATTTTTTTCCTGGTCTATTGTGCGCCAAAATTTGTGCCTAAAAATGCCGACAAAATACACATAAATGTGATGGATAATGTGGAAAAGTTAGGCCACCCCCACTTGCGCCAAAAAAAACCCTGAGTTCCCAACAATTTTTTGTGGCCAAGGCCAGAAGTGTATACAGCAGTAACACACACTTCTCCTAACTTTTGGGTCCAATCCGTGCTTTACCCTTTATCCCTGCTTTACCCCTTTACTAAGGGGGACATTTACCCTTAGTAAATGTCCCCCTATGTGTCTTTTACTGTATATCACAATCTGTAGACCAGTGGTCCTAAAATACTGCAAGCTAAAGATCATGAAATCCGGGCACTCTCTGACTGTGAAACAGGTCCAGGGGTGGTGACGGTCTGCACTGCCATAAAACAACCCCACAAATTATTCAGATAACAATAATAATTTTGGTTCTGTGAGATCCACGACCCTTAGTAAATGAGCCCCAATGTGTTTACTCACAGACGTTTTCTTAACAAATCTCATCTAATCTCATACCTTCCTACTTTGGTTTAGGTATTCTCATATTGTTTCTATTTAACTGGTATGTTGCTATGGAAGTACGGGGGGCTTTGTTATCAACATTTAGTCAAATTGTTCGGATCTTGACCTTTTACTATTCTGTTCAATAAACTGAATGATTAAAAAATAAAATAAAATGTCCCATGTACTGCTGTCAGTAATTAGAGATGAGCAAACCCGTAGTTTTCGTTTGGGTTCTGCCGCACGACCCGAATGTACTGCCGGATTGGTGGCCAAACAGTCAATCCACCTAATTGACGCCCCTTGCTAAAAGCCTGGGCCATGATTGGCCAGGGGGTATCATGGCCATGGCTAGTAGCAAGGGGCGTCAATTTGCCAGATTGGCTATACAGTTGTCAAAAAATACGCCCAAACCCTCTTTTGGCATACATCTGTTATATAGGGATCCTTGGATAGTAAATGGGGGTCATGGATGTGTTTAGCATGTGCTAAAAATAATAATACAAATAATAAAAAATACCTTAAAACTAAGATAAACCTCATGGAGCACATTTATCAAAACTAGGTGCAGTTTACCTGTGGAGTGTGCAGGGTGCGCCAAATTAATTAAAACTGGTGCACAGTCTCCATCAATCTGGCGCCCCCTGCAGTGCTCAGAAGGGTGCACCATTATTTTTTTGATGTACCTTTAACATAGAGCACGTGACACACTCCCGGTAATAAATTTGGTGGTTGGGTCAACTCTGCCCTGGAACTCCCCCATTTATGTGCAGAATTTTTTGACATTGTGGACACAGGGCATCCGCGACACCATATAAATACATGTACAAGCAGTCTGCAAGTTCTTTTCAGTGCAAAGTCAGACAGAAAACTGGTGCAAGCGCTATAATAAATGTGACCCGATATATTTTATAGCCGTTGAAGAATCACTCAACATCATTCACTGCCAATGTAATATCCGATCATACAGACGTGATGGAAAATATTCACTGTGAGCGACATATATATTCACTGTTATAGGACATATTCTTACCTGGGGGCGCTGCTTCGGGGTGAGGGTGAGTGTAATTATGGAAAAACATGAAATTAGGAAGGATAATCATAATAAATAGGAGAAGTCTATGGCCAGCTGTGTTATTCTACAAAGCCCATTCACTATTCATGGGTTAATGTGTTAAATCCCTCTGTAGCGGATAACATAGGAAACTGAGACGTGTTCTGTCTGGAAAGAAGTCTCCAATGTATCAATGTTTAGAAAATATTCAACCTAGAATACAATCCGCCTTCATTAAAGGGCAAATGTCACCCGAGCGCAGAGCGTATTACACGTATTCCATGGAAGGAGCCAGAAACCCCTGCAGCTGCTGATGCACTACAAGTGACAGCATGGCCACGGGTCTGATGCTGACAGCTGCCAAGTCTAGAATTTATCTATTCATGGAACTTATATAGATAGATTTGGATAGATATTAGATAGACCATAGATGGATAGATAATTAGATAGATAAACAAATAGATAGATAGCTAGATATGAGATAGATAGATAGATAGATAGATAGTTATGCAACATCCCCCACAGGGGCCTAGCCTTTTCTTGGGGCCTGGAAACAGCCAGGGCCCAGAATACCGGAGTGGCTGGCGGTTGTGGCCTAGGCGCGCTAGTGTCACTGTGCTTGGTATGGGGACCGGAGGGCTGTCCTACAGCCTGGCAGGTCTCCGGCAGGTGGTGTTGGCAAGAAATGATGTAGAGGGAGAGGCTGATGTACTGGTTCTCCCTTTGGCAGCCCTTAGAGTCAGTAGTATAGGTCCCTGGTAGATGGATGGGGCGTCCTTGATGGTGATACAGCCGTAGCAGGGACCAGACGGAGGCAATGTTGTGCATAAAAGTAACTTACAGTTCTTTATTCGAACCAACAGCAGCAACAAGCCAAACGATTCTGTACAAATGCAGTACTGGAGGGATCTTGGAGAAGGAACCTCAGGAGTTTGGTCACTAGCCTGGATGCAGGGGCAGGCTGGGATGTAGCTGTGTCCAATGCTGGAAGCTGCAGCTTTGTCCTGTGTGTCCTGTGTAGTTTTTGAGGCCTAGAAGGCCTGTGGGCAGAGCATGTGCTCTGAGGTAGTGCTTCTCTGTCAGAAGCTGGACCTGAACTGAGCCAACTCCTCCCCTGACCAAGGGTTTAGTTAATCCTTAGTCAGGTGGTCTCCTTCTCCAATCACACTCCAGTTCACAATTAAGTGCATTGAGGCACATCATGGGATGATAACAAGAAACAATGGTTAACCCTTGCCTATCCAGGCAGTATCTACCGCTGCACAATTACCTCTGTATATTGTATTAAATGGTACAAGGGGCTTATTCGCAACTACTCCTCTGCCATGCGCATTGGCAGGGACGTTGCATTCCCCCAGGGCAACTGAAAGAGCCGCCCACGGCTCAACTATGGACCGGATAGGAGTAAAGAGAACCAACGCTGTCAAGCAGCAGATGGGCTCCAGAGGGTCCATGTGATGTATTACAGCCGGTAGGGGTAAAGATGGAATAGGTTGCACTTTCAGGGAAGTGCTGGCTATGTGCAGTGAAGGGGACAACCCGCCCATGGTCCTGGAGACAGGTACCTGGGTTGGTGTTGGACTAAATACACAGAATACAATGAATGTGACAGTTGGCAGCTAACGCCCATAAACCAACTGTATAGTAGGGAAAGGTGTGGTTTCATGTCCTGTAATCCACTCCTTGCACCAAGGCCTGACTATTTGTTCAAAAACTCTTCTTCCTTGGCAACAAATAGTAATAGTATATGCACAACATACAGTAAACATTTACCTGCGTAGTCCCAGGGGATGGGCTTTGGTGTGGATGCCTTTCAAAAAACAACATGTGACTTGTCTGTGCTGCTCACTCCTCAGCTCTCAGCCCCCACCTTTGTGCTCCTGTACAGCTCCTCCCTCCTGCTCCTTCACAGAGCTCACAGCCTGGTGAGATAACATCAGAGAGGGAGGGAGGAGCTGTACAGGAACACAATGGTGAGGGCTGAGAGCTGAGGAGTGAGCAGCAGAGACAAGTCACATGTTGTTTTTTTAAATGCATCCAAACCACAGCCCAACCCCTGGGACTGCACAGAGGATTCTGTCTGGGTGCAAGGTAAGTTAGGACACACAATTATATTGTAATGCCAGTGCTTAGAGAAAGAAGAAAGACAGATTTGCACTGCAGATATGATGGGCTTCTGTAACCTGTCTTTAGTGAAAATGAGGTCCCTGGTGACAGGTTCCCTTTAAGAAATTATTCCTAATAGTTCCCAGTGCATTCAGAATCCACACCGAATATTTTATCAAAAAAAAAATTTATTGGAAATAAAATTCAAACATCCACTTATAATAATAATAACAATAATAATAATAATCAGGTGCAGAGCAAACAAAATATCATTTACAGACGGCAAAAAAACATAATAATATTAAAGAAAAGTCCCTTTCATATGATAGTAAACGTTTCCACAGACGCGAAGCAGAGACGAAAAAAAAAACATAAAACATGTGCAGGTAAAGCAAATATAACTCGCCAGAAGAGACAGAAGCTTCTATGTACAAAATAAGGCAAGTATTTCTGGTCCTAGGAAATAACATTGAATGTCACGGTGGTAGCTAAATACATTTTATTACAAAAAAAAAGAATTAAAAAATTCTGTCATATTTTTTGGCTGATATGTGCTATCTTATAAAACAAGTACAAACAATAGAAAAACACAGACCTTTGTAAACATGAAATATGCAAATATTCCAAACTTCAGCATAGATAAAATCTGTACCAACTGTACCGCGCACTAGATAAAACACAACATCACACGTAGGCATCGGGGGACTGCTCAGCGCAGGAGTTTCCTGGGTTTTACCAGACTTTTTTTGGAATGTATAAACGATACTCTGAGTATCTGAGCATTTCTGACTTCCTGAGAAGAGACACGGTACAATTATCACTACAAGCGGGCAGGTATTGGAGAGGATTTTTTTACAAAAAGTTGAGTTTTAAAAAACTAAATTGAATATACATGTCTTAGAGGAACCCTCCAACTGAAACCAGACTTTGTTATGCCTATTTTAGGGTCTGTGGGGGTGTATACGAGTGTCACTTGATTGGGAATAATTCAAATTGATGAGTATTCGCTTTCAAAAAGAAACAGTCACCACCTAGACCTTCATCAATGGCCTCCTAAGAAGTCAACCAGTACCAGCAAGAACCCTGAATGAGCTCCCTGTAGATGTGCGTTGTTCCCTTATGGAGAAGACCCTTATTTGGCTTAAATTTGTCCGAAGTCTTGTTGCAAGGCTTCTTAAATTACATCAACTCAATATGACAACTGGTGGTCTCCACAAAAAGAAACAGTAACCACCTAGACCTCCATCAATGGCCTCCCAAGAAGTCAACCAGTACCAGCCAAAACCCTGAATGAGCTCCCTGTGGATGTACGTTGTTCCCTTAAGAAGGACACCCTTATTTGGCTTAAATTTGACTAAGTCCTATTGCAAGGCTTCTTAAATTACATCTACTCAATATGACAGCTGGTGGTCTCCACAAAAAGAAACAGTACCTGCCTAGACCTCCATCAATGGCCTCCTAAAAAGTCAACCAGTACCAGCCAAAACCCTGAAAGAGCTCCCTGTGGATGTACGTTGTTCTCTTATGGAGAAGACCCTTATTTGGCTTAAATTTGCCCTAAGTCTTGTTGCAAGGCTCAATTACATCAACTCAATATACCAACTGGTGGTCTCCACAAAAAGAAACAGTACCTGCCTAGACCTCCATCAATGGCCTCTTAAAAAGTCACCCAGTACCAGGAAGAATTTAGAACTCTCTGAGGATGGGTGTTTTTCCCTTTTGGAGAGGAGCCCTATTTGGCCTATATCCTAGGTTTCGTACCTTGACTCAATATGCAAAATGGTGGTGTCCACAAAAAGAAATACCCCAAACAACTTACTGTCAATGGATGTTTTTTGCTTTTGGATCTTTTGTAACATATTGTGCAAGTCAATTTTTACCAGTATTGAATAGTAGGACATTGTCTATTTGTTTCAGAAAAATTAGTAAGAACAAGTAGGTTGACATCTCCAATCCCTATTCTATTTATAGTGGGGTGCTCTCCAAAATGTCAGTTGAGAGTTCTCAGTTGTTGATACCTTTTCTTGGATAACTAAAAAGGATGATGTTAGTTGCAAGCTTTCAAGACTACTTAGGTCTCTTCATCAGGCATGGTATAAGACAATATCTGAAAAGAACACACATTTATACACAAATGGACAAGTTATCAACTAGGTTTCTCAGAGAAAAAGATGTCACTGTCCAGTGGTGCTTGTTTCTTCAGGAGTGTCTTCAGTTCCATGCCTGATGAAGAGACCCAAGTTGTCTCGAAAGCTTGCAAATAACATCATCCTTTTTAGTTAGCCAATAAAAGGTATCAAAAACTGAGGACTCTCAACATCCATGCATTTATGCTCTGGCTAACGCGATACAAAGAATCTGTAAGCTCTCCAAAATGTTGAAACCGCTAATTTTATATAACCTCTTCCTAAAAATAGCAACAGAAGCTGAAGATGGGACTATATTTTATTAAACATTGATGAAATTAACAATGTACCATAAAATAGAGGCAAATTTTTGGACTCTGTGCTCTAAGCTGCCTTGACGTAGTTTTTGGTCACATTGATATCAGTTCTAGTAAGTTATTCTGATGAGTCCTTCTGAAGAAGGCCATAATCTCTTGAAATATCTAAAATTATTTTTAAAAACCATCTTCTAAAAGACAAACTAGTTGTGATTATTGAAGTCTTATTCAAAATCATCATGAAGATGTTTGGAGGGCTCCAAATCATGGACATGGGGAAACCAAAGATGATCACTCTGTTTGGAAGCTTAGGATAGCTGTGAGGTCAATGATGTAATTTTTGAATCATCTTAGGTTAAGTGCAAGAAATAAACAAAAACTTTAAGAATAAAATTTAGGCAGAGCCGGCTCCACCGTAGAAGAGACGCCACTGGAGACTGGGTATTGCTGCCACGAAGGATCCCAAAACATGGCGTATTTCTCTAGTACTGGTCATTGACACAGTTATCATGTTTTGGTTTGGAGCCCTGCTCAAGAGGTGCCTTTTTATTAAAAAAATATCTTTGGTACTATGGCACAATCTTCTAGGACATATGTTATGAAACTTAGTGCAAGTCAAATCGATGGGTTTTGCCCATAGTGGGCATTCACTTTGGTCATTCCCACCATTTTTTATAACCCTTCCGCACCGTATTTCCATTGTCGTAACACTCGGAGGACATTGAGAGATGTCGATGCATCAGTGCTAACACGTGTAATGACATTAAGTGCATGAACCGTCTACACAGACCTGCCCGATCATCTGAACTTTTTAGAAAATAAAACAAATTTTGGAACTGAGAAGTGCAAGACAGAAATCATAGCAAAGGCCGCAGTGCATTTTTAACATGAACATGACATAATTTAGGTACAAAATATAGTGCCCGTGGCTATAAAGCCCTTTAGCTAATTCATCTCTTACTGCTACATCTTCGTTTCAGTATATACCTGTAGCTAAAAGTATTTTTAATGTACTACGTCATTTTATGACCTATTCCAGCACATTGTAAGGATCCCTCTGGTATATTACAGGACAGACCTCTATATGCTCAAAAAAGAGGCACAGATACAACAAGGCACAAATTAAAACCAGATTCCTTTGGTATAGATATGATAGACATAAATACCTGAAGTCTTTATACAGTGGAAGTCAACATTTAATGGGCAGAAGAATTGGACTACACCATGTGCCAACATCACTTAGCTCATACCTTGAAGGGATTGGCCAGAAATTATTATTGATGGTCTATCTGCACCGATTGGATGTTCAGCCCTGTCGAAACACAAGGCACGGAGCCTGATAACATTTTACTCTGTGTTCCTGTAAGGGCTGAGGGCTTTAACTTCAGACGTGGCTCCCAGATGGTCGAGTGTGTGGACCCCCAAACCAAAATCACCTATTGGTGGCCTAACCTGAGGACAGAAAATCAATAGCAATTCTTGAACTCCTCTTTGCGGTTGGGACCATGATGGAACATTTCATCTAGTTCGGAAGTTTTGTACCACCAAAACACCATCTAGTTCGGCACTTCTGTTCCACCAAAACACCATCTAGTTTGGCACTTCTGTACCACCAAAACACAATCTAGTTCGCCACTTCTGTACCACCAAAACATTATCTAGTTCGCCACTTCTGTACCACCAAAACGCCATCTAGTTTGGCTCTTCTGTACCACCAAAACACCATCTAGTTCGGCACTTCTGTGCCACCAAAACACCATCTAGTTTGGCACTTCTGTACCACCAAAACACCATCTAGTTTGGCACTTCTGTACCACCAAAACATTATCTAGTTCGGCACTTCTGTACCACCAAAACGCCATCTAGTTTGGCTCTTCTGTACCACCAAAACACCATCTAGTTCGGCACTTCTGTGCCACCAAAACACCATCTAGTTTGGCACTTCTGTACCACCAAAACAGCATCTAGTTCGGCACTTCTGTACCACCAAAACACCATCTAGTTCGGCACTTCTGTACCACCAAAACGCCATCTAGTTTGGCTCTTCTGTACCACTAAAACACCATCTAGTTCGGCACTTCTGTGCCACCAAAACACCATCTAGTTTGGCACTTCTGTACCACCAAAACGCCATCTAGTTCGGCACTTCTGTACCACCAAAACACCATCTAGTGTGGCAGGCGTATCTAAGACAATAGGCCTGTTTCCAAGTCAAAAATCTCAAACAAAAATGGACTTTTTTTTTACAGGTGAGTTAAACCCATCAAATGTTCACTTCCACATTGTATAACTGGGACATTATTATTGTTATTTTGATATGTTTGATTGATATTTTTGAAAAAAATGTATATCTATGTAAAAATAAAAAAATTAAAATATACGTTTAGGGACCTATCTACACGTATAAAGAAACACTTCAGGGTCCAAATATTATTAAATAATTATAAATTAAAAAAAAATAAAAGAACAAAAAAAAAAAAACATTAAGATGACTCCAACTGCACAGAGAACAAAAAAGAAAGTTTACACAGATAAATTAAAAAAACATAAAATTCATACCATTTGAGCTAATATTGTTACATTTGATGTTGCATCGGAAAAATATTTTTGATTGTACATTTTTTTTTTTTTTTTTTATGGTTAAAATTGTAAAATGCAAACGTAAAATTTTGAGATAAGTGCATTTTGCATTGTTCCAAGTCTGTACCGTCACAAAATTAAATTGCAGAAACATTGTGATCATCACGTAGATGTATTTTGTGCAGCTTCTTGATGCTTTTGAGGTTTTCCCTTTTTTTTCCTGTAAATAAGGCACATTTTTTATAGCATTTTTTGGTACTGGAATACAATAAGTCTCCTTTCGATTCCTACATATTTCTTCCCCTTATGAGATACAATAAAAATTGAGTTTCTTTGTAACTATTCTCTTTGGAATGTTTTTTTTTTGTTCAATATAAATATAAGCGAAAAATAGTTTAAAGGCAAAGTGTGCTTTTGGCCATCTTTTTTTATAAAAACGATAGCGGTAATTATTGATCAAAAAGTTCTATTGCAACAAAGTCTTGGAGTCACCAAATAGAACATGACACCATATAAATTGCATTTTCTTGACTGTTTAAGGCACTTTCATATGTATTTGATTAGTCTTAGAAATTGGCAAGGCAACAGGAGTGGAGTTGGAATCAATATGGCCGCCATACCGATTCATCCATTCGACCACTAGAATTTAAAACTGTTGGGGAACTGCTATGACTGCCATCCGCATCCACGCCATCATTCTGGCTTCCCAAATTGGGATTGATCAATGTGTTACCGTTGGCCGTTGTACAAGCTGGAAGCATTCTAGAAGGGGAACGATCACCTCCTGGGACCATAGGAAATTGGTATGATCCAGATGATGTACCATAGTAGAGATAGGGAGTGCTGCTGGTTTGGAAGGGTCCACTTTGGTTCTGGGATGAGCCAGGATACGGAGGTGGTAGATACGTATGATAGTGAGTGGTTGCTGACATACCCAGCGACATCCCTGAGGTGACCGGAGGCGTGTATGTGAACGTGGCAGGATAGTGCATTCGTGGATTTGAGAAGCGACTCTCCGTTAGTGAAGAAATACTTGTAAACTGCCTGGGATCCGAGAAAGGACTCAACTCTGAGGTACCTATGGAAGGAAAAACATTACGTGTTACTTGGATGTGACCAACACCAAAGAGACAAAAGTTTCATGAAACGATATTTTTAAGCATCAACACTTGTAACACATCAAGTTCAACAGGATCCAACCAACCAGTGGATGAGTGACGGCACTCTACCAGAATGTAAAGTCAATGTTGAGCCCCAGATTGGCTATAGTGCTTTCATCAGGAGATGGCCTCAGACCCAGAGTCCGGCCACTGGATCCCGAGTTGGGCTAAGTGATGAATTGTTTTAAACCAAATGAGTTGAACGACCCCTTTAAGATTTATCCTTATGTCCTCTCGATTTCACTTATTGGGGCTCATTTACTTACCTGGTCAAGTCGCGATCCCACGGCGCGTTGTCCCATGAGGATTCGGATCTGTCAGGATTCACTAAGGTCGTGCGCCCGATATCCAGCAGGTGTCGCTGCTGGGCTGAGGTCCGCCGGCGTTCACCTTCTTCCTGGTGCATGTAAGTGCGCGATCTTGCGACACAAAACGTTTTTTAAATTCTGCGTTTTTTCCGGATCCGTTGGGTTGTCTGACGGCCACATCCCCCGATTCTGTCGCATGAAAACCGGCGCCGATGCGCCACAATCCTATCGGGTGTGCCAAAATCCTGGGGCAATTCGGCGCAAAACTGAAATATTCGGGAAACCCGACGAAAGAGCCCCATTATGTTTTAGGATTTTGTTACGACAGGTTTTCACACCCGTCATCGTGCAGCATTTCCTCCCTCCACTATTAGGTCCTATAATAGTGGTTAAGGAGCTGCACAGTAAAAAAATCTAATAAGTCAATAACGTGTCGGTTAAAGTGGCAGTGGTCAGTCATGTTTTTCATAAAATTGTCCATAAAAATATTTTCAAGGGTTGACAGGGCCGGTAATTGCTCTGTAAGAGGTGACTGCATGCAGTCTCGTTTTTTTTTTTTAACGTACAGCTTCAGAACGGCTCAGGTGGGTCAGGTAGGATTAATGTGTTAAAGCCATGGAGACCGCAGCAGCGTATAATAAGGGAGTCGCGGAACAACTCTGCAGCCAGTAAATGTAAATGGCACATATTTGTGTTTTCCACGCTCACTTGTAACCCCAAAAAGTCAATTGAAAGGGCAATAAATAAGTAAATTAAACGCTGAAGTATTCAAGCTGCAGCTACAACACCTTCCCTTTACTAGGAAATATATTGCGCCGGTCAGAAACGAGGAACAATTAAACGGCATGTGTTTCCAGTTAGTTTGTTGCAGGAGTCTCATTAAAGGCTCAGGTTTGGCTCGCCTCCAGCTCGGTCTGTCTGCTTCTCAATGGCTAATTCTTCTCCGTTACCCTTTTACCTGTTGTTGTCTGCAGAATTCGGAGGCCTAACAACCGTGTCATGACCGTTCTCCACACACACTCACTTATGCCAGGCAATGTCACTTGCCATTCATGTAACAATTACTAGCCAAATCATGCGGTTTTTTGGGGGGAAGTGATGGAGAACAAATGCGTCCCTGGTTTGCAAAGCTTTGGTCTTTCACTCTCAATTACAATGGCTGAACGAAAGCAAAGTGGACGTCAGCTTGTCGACATAATTATGGAAAGATCCTAGTATTAATTTGACGGCTTATTACGCAGTTAGTTTTCTGTATGCTTGTATTAGGTTGTATTAACACAACTAGGAAAGACGGTAAAATATAACGGTAATACACAACGTATGGTTAAATGTTACAATTAATATCTAGGAAAATCTGAATAATAATGTAGTCTGTGATTTTTGAGGGTGGGGTTTCTAGAAAACCACTGGGGCAGGGGTAGGTAAGTGGGAGTGGGTAAGGAAAGAGAAACAACAAAGTGCACTTATTCTGCTCTGGCTCCTGGTTCATCATATGTTCCCTGGCATTCTCAAGTGGGCAAGAAGAAGGGGCATAACTTGAGGGGGTGCAGAGGGTGCATGAGGCCTAGGTTCTTATGGTGTATCTTTCCTATATGAGAAGACTAGTACTATAAACAGTACATTATAAATGGGGGCCTGGCATGCATTTTGAACTTGGGCCCGGCAGCTTCAAGTCACACCACTGGCAGGAAGTGTCGGTCACAGGACCTGCTGGACCCAATGAGTGGCTTCAGCAGGCCCCAGTCACATCACTTCTTCTAGGTCACATGGGCCTACTGAGGCTACTGTTTGGTTGCATGGGTCATGTAACGCTCAACACTTCCAGTCCGGATAGTAGTGTCGGAGAAGACATGACCATCATGACTTAGCCTGCAAAGGGGTAATCAGGCTTGGCAACACCTGAACCATAATTATAATTTTTGCATTTAAAAATATGTTTGATGTCGCATTCAATTATTGGATATTGATATGTGTTTTATATAACTTGTGCACTCTGGACAAGCCTTTTTAACATGCCCAGATAGGCAGAGCCTTGACTTGTAGAAGAGTGAAACCGAAAGCCATGGTTCCCACTTTCTATGTTATGGCTGAAATCTAAGAGCTGATTTTTCCTATACCCACAAGAGTGTGTTTCTTAGAACGAAAACCAGAAGAACCCAGAGCATGCCTAGGAGAGAAAAAACTCCATGTAGATGTCCTTAGTCAGATTTGGACCTAAGACTTGTCAACTGTACATATTAATCATTGAACTACCACCTAAAAGGATCTTCACAGAAAGAAAAGGATCAGACCCAATCTCTTTTACCACCCACTTTTAGTTGCAGACCAGATCTCTGCTCATGAATGGAGAACTTTTCATAAAAAGCTGATGTTGACAAACCAAAAATAAAATCTGGGCCTCTTCCCGTAGAAAGGGTTGTGGAAATTGGAAAGTTTACAGTCTAAGTACAGGAAATGGGAGATGATGGCTATTTACAAACACCATAAACAAACTCTGTTCTGGAGTAACAAGACAATGTCATTGAAGGCTCCACAACACAAGCAGAGGTAGAGAGCATCTCCTCCTCCCTGTAATAAACATTGCATGGCTGATGTAAAGGTCACACTGGTCCGTGCACAGCCGAACGAAGACTCTCAAGCTATTTGCTCTATCCAGCCACAGAATAATATTTACGGTTTTGCCCTGGGTTAATAAAGCCGTATTTACTTACACCACGTTGATAAACTCAGCCCACGATGACATCGGAGCCTCACAATGTTGAGAGACGGGAGCTGCAGACGTTCTCTGATCAAATATTTGTTTAATATAATGACTGCAACTGCACATAGTCACAAGACGAGGATCTCACAATAGTGTCAAGTATCTAAGATCAAGAACCGTCTGCTTGAAGAGTGAACAAAAAATATACTTTGTGTGCATTTGAGATTCTACCATATATATATATGTATATGGAGAACCACCATCCTCAAGTGTCAATTATAGTACCGAGATGCTTAGACACCATGACCAGATAAGACTCTGTAACTTTGTATTAGGCCTTGTGATCATGTGCTTTGAGCTAGCAGCATATACAGCGGCTAACTCGTGGCTCTGTCGTTTTCTATTGGGCAAGTCCAAAAGCAGTTGGCAAGTTCACAGGGTGGTGCCTCACGGTGTATGCATTGGACTATGAACATGCGGACTAAACGTGTCACAAAAGATGGTCAAGTCAAAAGACTGTCAGACATTTCCTATGGACATCATTTTCCGATGTCAGACGGGCATCACCTTTTCTGTGTATGAGGCCTTACTAGGAGCTTTTTACCAGTGCTACTGTACACACTGCTCTCAAAATAAGCGGCCCAAACATGTATTCAAAATGTACTCTCGTAAACTGAAGAATATACAAGTTGTACAGCTACGGTCGGACCTAGTGACACTGGTGTCAATTCAGTCACCAAGACATCTCTCGAGTTCTGTTAGTTCTCCAGAATGTGGTACCCAGTTTAATACCCAACTTCAAACTCTCCCTAAAAAATATATGAATAGTAACCCAACCTTCCCCTGATGGCACATGTTAGGGTAAGTAAAGGTTGGACATCTTCAAACCACCACCAGAAGAGTCTTGCATCTCCGAGATGAGCGTAGACGTTTATGGGACAAGTATCTAATGGATATGGCCAACCTTAATGAAGGGACAATAACTGTTAGTAAGAAAAATACTGAAACATTCATGAGCTGCTACTTTGTAACCATCTATTTTGGCACCTGTTGGACTCTCTATTGAATACTCAAACTGGGAATTTATTCTTTTTTTATCGGAGTTATCCTTAAAACTTTCAAAGTGTGTAATCGGTCCTTTGACTAATGGCAAAGTAATACAAAGTTGCGGACTGATTTAATCTTCGTAGTCCACAGCTGTTCTCTTTAGAGTGGGACATTTGAGGATCCAAAGGATGTTCTCCAAAATATGTCACACCAAGAATATTCATTTCAACTCAACATAAATCCTGCTCATAAAATGAATGTTTTTATTCAACTTTTTGCTTCATTGACAAACTCTTCTCCACGCAAGACAACGCTCATTAAGCGGAAATCAACAGGGCTCCCTGACAGATTGATTACCAACTATGAAAACTTAAAGTAAAAAAAGTAAAGAGGAGGGGGCGGAGGATTTTTTTTACTTTGAAACTAGATCCATGATACTACAAAAGCTAGTCCTCGGGCAGCTGGCTGCTCGGAGAGCCCACACACAGTGCCAATGTAGCCATGTGACTGCTCTGTCACATCCTGCAGTCATTTCCAGCCAGCGTGCGTGCGTTCCTATTCCGCTCGGAGAAAAAAAAGAGGGACAAAAAAAAAAAAAGGACGAGATATATTAGGAAGCAACATATGGAAACACTTTCAGTAAATCCGCTGCCATGAAATTCATAATGAGCAAGAAGCTTCAGATGTGGTTAGGAGCCTGAGATAAGACCCTGAAAACAAGGACAGACGACAAGACTCCCCTCGCTGTCTCTGCCTCATAAAAAGCAAAAAAAAATCCTGGTTATGAGGGAAGGTAGCAAGGTATCAAAAAGCGGCGACTGATGGTCAACTGGATAATCACCAAACACTTGTCACTCCCAGTCCTGCGCCATACGGGACTACAAAGGCGCCGGCTCTTACAACATGTGGCTGAATCAGCCTTCTTGAACGTCATTTATAATTCTGATCGAATACTGAAAAGTTAATCTCCAAGATAATAAGCTGTGGGGGGAGCTGCGTGCTTAATCTGAGTTTTTGATAAGACAAGACTTAAATGTTGGAGTGTCAGGTCCGCGTGATTTATCGTCTGCGGGGGGCGCTGAGAGGCAACATTTGTTACTGTGGATCAAGGGAGAAAATTAAGGCTGTCACGGTGTAGACTCCTCTAGCAGACGAGGCAAGAGAAGTTAATCTGTATCATCGGCATAAAGCAGCACGTGAAGCGGTTTGGGTCACAAGAGACCACACGACGATCTGACATGTCGGCCTGAAAATTGATTATCATCTTTATTGTAATTCTGGATGAGTGGCAGCGTACGGCTTGGTTTGCAACATGGGGCATTGATATCAAGAGGCCCTTGCAGACAAAGTTATGGTTTTGGCTGAACATATCTGGTCATAAAAGTTCTGAAGGTGACCTCATTCTCCAATGTAAGCATGCGCGATGAAGGCAAGATAAGGCATGCACTATATTCACTCTGGAAGGGGAAGGAGAACAATGGGCCGATATTTTTTATATCATCAAATTTTTTACATACAAGCTATGAGCTGTATTGAGCGGTAACGTCTAGTCAACAGAAATCAAACATAATTCTTTGGGGGTTGTTCTCACTGATTTCTAGGTAATAACAAAAAAAAAAAATCATAACATATTCAGCATCTATCTCCACACATTTGTTAGCGATACTTCTTTAGGATGTCTTCCCATTTGGATACCATCCTAGTAATCACTGGTGACTTACCTGTCACAACTTACAGCTGCAACGTAGGAAATGGCATTGAGTCACACTAAGAAGTATACAACCATAACCAAATTTTTTTGGGCGGATATCAAATTCAGATCTTGGTGGGGTATCTCTGCCTTAAAAACGCCCACTTCAATTTCTCAAGGAGTGTTTTTCAGATTTTTACATTTTTGTTACGCACGTTCGCCGTTTAGTTTTATTTTTCAATTTTTGCTCCACTCGTTCCCAGTTTAGAGATTTTATTCTAAAAAACACTATTGGGATTTTATAAAAAAAAAATAATTAATAACTTTTTCATAGTCATTGATCAGGAGTGTAATCCTAGGATCCCATATCATCACAATCAAAAAAACAAAGATCTCAGTAGATATTTCACCTGTTGTCAAGAAACAAGTCAACGTGGGCAGATTGTGGGTGTGACAAATGCAATAGTATTTTCGAACACCCACACAGCGTTGTAATAAAGCAAGTATCGCTGTGAATTAAGAACTGAACAATGTGGTTTTTCAATGTGCAACCAGTGTCCAATATTTACAAGCAAGTGTATGAAAACAACAGCAGGCATTGTGATCCACATCTCTCCGAAGCAACCAAAATATGCCCTGTCTACTCCCAAATAAGATATTTGTTGAGGGGTTGTCTCACAAAGACAGCCCCTATCAAAGAACCCTAGAAGGTCTAGAGCAGTGATGGCTAACCTATGGCACTGGTGCCAGAGGTGGCACTCAGAGCCCTTTCTGTGGGCACTCAGGCCATCTCCAGAGATGACTCCAGGTATCTTCCTGCAGTCCCAGGCAGCCCAGGACTTGCTGTGCACAGAGCTATTTTAAAGTGACAGTGCTACCTGGGACTATTTTCTGCTTTATTGGTGTCCTCAGGGGCTGGTATCAATGAAAATTGTGACAGAGAAGGGAGTATAAATCACAAATAAAATTTCTGTGTTGGCACTTTGCGATAAATAAGCGGGTCTTTGTTGTAGTTTGGGCACTCGGTCTCTAAAACGTTCGCCATCACTGGTCTAGAGCATGTACCATGGTTCATAGTTGATGAGACCCTCACTTATGTCTGTGTTTCCCATTAAGGAAAATCAATTTATGAAATGAAAATCCTTAACGAGACTCCAGTAGACTAGATATCGATGAGTTATAGAAGAATAAATGGAGCTAAATAAATATAAAAATAAACTATCTATATACCTGAGAGGCGTCTAGGCACATCCGTGATAGCTGGAAGCCCTGTACCTCGGCTTGAGGATAAGGGGGTCGTGGAATGAATGGATGGAGAAGTCATCTGGCTCAGATACGATGGATAGGACTGGTCATAAGACCATGGAGGGGATGACTGCGTTTGTCTGGGGTCTAAAATGAGAAAATAAAAGAGAGAAATTCTTTAATTACTAAAATTATCTTAAAAAAAATAACATACTCATAAAACACATAATGGGATTCTACCTAAAGTGGGTACGGAAAGTATTCAGACCACTTGAAATTTTTCACTTTTCAGCCAATTGATAAAACAGAAATGTAGATATTTTTGCTTATTTAATTAATCGAGAAAAACTGAAATATCATATGGTTATAAGTATTGAGACCCTTTGCTCAGAAATGATTATAAGCTTTGGAGCTGGTGCAGTCAGGAGTCTTCTTAGGATGATGCAACAAGTTTCTCACCCCTGGATCTGGGGATTCTCTGCCCCTTCCTGGCAAATCCTCTCCAGTTCCCTCAGGTTGGATGTGAACATTGGTGGACGTCATTTTTAAGTCTCTCCAGAGATGCTCAATTGGGTTTAGGTCCGGGCTCTGGCTGGGCCAGTCAGTAATTGTCACAGAGTTGAAGCCTCTGCTTTGTTATTTTAGCTGTGTGGTTAGGGTCATTGTCTTGTTGGAAGGTAAACCTTTGTGCCAGTCTTAGGTCCAGAGCACTCTGGAAGAGGTTTTCATCCAGGATATCTCTGTACTTGGCTGCATTCATCTTTCCTTCAATTGCAACCAGTCGTCTTGTCCCTACCCCCTTAACATGATGCTTCCACCACCATGTTTCACTGCTGGGATTGTATTTGGCAGGTGGTGAGAGTTGTGGTCGCCTCAAACTTCTTCCATCTAAGCCACTGTGCTCTTAGAACCCTTGAGTGTTGCAGAAATTTTTTTGTAACCTTGACCATATCTGTGCCGGGCTACAATTCTGTCTCTGATCTCCTTGGGCAGTTCCTTAGACCTCATGATTCTCACGTGCTCTGACATGCACTGTAAACTGTGAGGTCTTTTAAATACAGGTGTGTGCCTTACCTAACCTAATACCTTACCTAGTTCAATCAGTTTAATTAAGCATAGCTGGACTCCAATGAAGGAGTAGAACCATATGAGTCTCACAGTAAAGGGTCTGAATACTTATCACCATGTGACCATTAAGTAAATTTGAAAAAGGTATCTATATTTCTTTTTTTCTGTCAAGATGGGTTGCAGATTGTACATTAATGAGCAAAAAAACCCAAAACTTTTTGATCCTACCTATTGGCTGCAATAAAACAAAGAATTAAAAATTTATAGGGGTCTAAGTACATTTCTGTACACACTGTATTTTACCATGGCTTGTTAGCATATATTGTGTATTTTTTAGAAGGATCTGTAGGAAAATATAGTTCAAACAACATCATATTCAATTGATAAAGACAATAACAGTAAGAATGGAAGTAAATGTCCTGTTGCGCCCCCACATCGATAATAATGAGTTATACTATTCTCTATCAGAAATAAAAACATAGATATAGTTGGTCCTCCAAGGAGAAGTCTAAGTGAGTCACTGTCTTGGACGTCTCCATAACACGCACACACATGTGTGGTCCAGCAAGGCTTCTTTGACCTTGGCTGCATGGCCGTCTTCATTTCAAAGTCATGTTAAATTTTGGAAAAGTTGTGCGATAGTTGTATGAACAGAGGTCATGCGATGGTCATGGTAACCTCAAGTTTTACCAGTATCCGTATTACGCAAGATAAATCACTTATTGGTGACGCAGGTGAACCGGCTCTTGGCTTATTTTGCTCTTTAGCCATCCAAGTCTCATGAACGCTAATCTTTCTCAGGGGAGTTGGCGACATAATATTTCACATCCGAAAAGGATTTGGCAATTGACTTGATACCGTCTGGTTTTCAGATAAACCACATGAAAAAGCTGATAGAACTCGGAGCTAGTATTGGTGCGCCGGCCTTGTAGGCTCTGCCAGCGAGTCCTATTATCCAATTTCAACATTAAGCAGACACATTCACAGTCAACGAGAATTTGTTCCAAGAGGAAGACTACCCTTAATCCTATTAACAAGTGTCCAAGAAATAGGAAACAGGTTGGAACGTAATTCCTGGTCCATCCTCCGACCTCCCTGGATTTTATGTGCGTCCAGTAGCCGTTTGGGAAACTGCTATTAGATCAATGACTTAACCAGACCTCATTAGTCTGTCCTATAAAGAGCTGGATGGGTTTTAGGAGCTCTTACATAAATTGGCCGGGCAGTCGACTGTGTCGTTTGGATTTCCTCTAGTTAAAAAATTGAAAGAAATAGAAATAAAATAAAACAAACAATGTGACTTATGGAAACTGCATAGACGCGAACATTGGCAAGTGGAGAGCGCGGCCTCACCCTCCTCGCCTTGAAATAGCAGACCGTAGGAAATTTGTGTTGAGTAACACAACCGTTATGGGCTGGGATTCACAATAACTCAAGTCACATATTAATATTGAAAATTTTATCAAAATGTCTCAGATTCCTATAGTTACAGTATATATTACAGTAAAATCCCAAAATCATTGCATCAGTGATTATGGATTCTGGGAGTCTGGGAAATATGGCCGACCAACACGTCAAGGACTGAATATACTTGTGTAGAGCCGGAGTTACTCATAAGAACTGAAAACTTTATTGTACACATTCGCCCCATTCCATACTATTAAACTTTATCGTATCCTTATACTGGAGATAATCTTGTAACCAATACGTCTTTGTTTTGAATTGTGCTAGGAAACAATAGAAGTTGGAGGAAGACCACATAAACAATGGAGAACATACAAGCCCTGTGCAGATGGTGCCCATGCTCAGAATTGGCCACAGGCTATAGTTTCTAAGAGGGTCCAGAGGCCCTGTCTGTCTCCCTTATTTGGATCAGGAAAGAAACTTAACCCCTTGTGGAGATTGCCTATGCAGGACACCTTTATAGACGTTTTGGGGAAGGAATACGTATACGAATACGTTTTCCAACGTGGGTAAAGTAAGACAATTCCTCTAAGGCTACTAAAAAGCTAACTAGTCACCAGGAATATCATTTTTAGCTGGCGAGAGGTTCCTATAGACCAGTGATGGCGAACCTTTTAGGCACTGAGTGCCAAAACTACAAGCAAAAGACAGATATTTTCACAAAGTGCTAAATGCCAATTTAAAGTAATTCAAAGGTTTCAAACGTATTGGCGCCCTGATTACACCAATACGAGAGAAAGAATGAGAAATTTGGATTGTTATTGTAGTTTCCCTCTAAAGTCCTCTTAACGGGTTGAATTATGGTTCCGGAGAAGAGGCTACAATGATAATCAAGCTCTGTCCACACCTCCTTGATTCAGGTCTGGAGTCCTGAATGTTGACCTTTGTGCTGGGCGATGGCCTGGGTGCCCAAAGAGAGGGCTCCGAGTGCCACCTCTGGTACCTGTGCCATAAGTTCACCACCACTGCTATAGACTATGCTATGCTGATTTTAGAAATGCATTTGTCAGAAAGCTAAGTACTGCTACTACTTTATTTCACTTTACTTGGCTCCCTGTTAGCAGCGTGCGGTGAGTCTCGGGAAGGAGAGTGCAGCTGCAGCAGTCTGTGTCTCAGTCTCCACCCCTGTTCCTGACATGTGCATTCCTCAGGCAGGGGAGTGAAATGGCGTGAAAGAGAGGAAGAACGCATCAAGGAAACAGACGCAGAAACACAGGCTGCCGCACCTGCCAAAATCCATCACAAGCTGGTGATATAATGTGAAATAAACTTTTATAAAGTAGTGTCAGTCTTCAGAATGCTGACAAAAACATTTTTTTAAATCAGCATAGTATAGAATATTGTAACCTGTCACCGGCTCAAAATAACATCGCTTTAAAGGGACACTCCAATCAAAGCTGATTTGTTGAATTATACCTCATGCAGGGTCTCAAGGGAGGGGCTCAAAAATTGAGCTGATAATATTTTGTGGATTATTTTTAGACCCTATAGACTGGACAATTATCAGTATGAAGAATGTTTCTTATCACTTATATCTTATAAAATCTGTTTCTCTCCGAATGTGGTGAGACAGGGTAACCACAGCGGATTGTACTAAATATCTATTTTTAAAATAACATTTTCCTATAGCGCAAAGTGGTTCTAGATGGTAAAATATTCAGTGTAATTCGACAACCATAGAAAAGAGACCGTGTAACGTTACAAGATATGATAGATAGATGCTAGATAAATAGCTAGAGATAGACAAAGGGGGTCATTTATCTTTTGCTTATGTTGGTGTTTTTGCGCCTTTTCGCTGCATAATTGAGGTCCGATGCCGGAGCCCCCCTCTAAGAAGGTCCGATGCCGGAGCCTCCCTTTAAGCTGACAATGTGTTGGCACACTGTATACTTCCCTTAGAGCGGTCTCATCTCTCACCTGAATCTATCCTGGCTTGTCTCCGGGCCGCACATTCCTCAATCCGCAGTTTGGGGATCCCCTCCGCCACGGCTCGGGCCATGCCCCCCATCTCCTCTATCTCATCGATAAGCTGAGGCAGGACATATGGAGAAGAGAAGACAAGCAAGGGGTTAATACTCCGTGATCTCTGGCCCATAAACTAGTAGTGGTCTCAATAGGGACCAAGGCATTTATGGCTTCCCAGTAATACTGACACAAAGTACTTGTACAATACCGTCACACAATGATCTAACACTGTGCAGTATCCAAATCATCCACCCATAAAGTACTTTATGTAATACCGCCATATGGTGCCCAAATTCTATACATTATACAATAAACAACCACACAAACATATAATACTGCTCTACAGTGCTAAAATAACCAACAGTGCGCAAACCACATAAAGTAATTGTATAACACCACCACACTATACACTACCCCACCAACACCAGTAAGAAAGGATTATATAACGCCATCATATAACACTGAAAATAATATGCAATGTCTAAGTTATACCCTCAAAGTGTAGAAATAATACCGTCACATATATAGCATCCCATCCTATACCCGGATAACATACTCATCTAATACTGCCAATAAAAACATCACAAAGTACCGTAGAAATACTGTCATATAATATATAGAAATACCGTCATATAATATATAAAAATACCGTCATATAGTATATAGAAATACCGTCATATAGTATATAGAAATACCGTCATATAATATATAAAAATACTGTCATATAATATAAATAGCGTCATATAATACATCAGAATAATACCACCATGAATTCCTTATATGACATTATACCATCATACTGTATACTGGTGACAAAAAAATTAAACATCTAAGTTATTCCCCCATGAAGTGAGATAATAATCCCGTCACATAGTGTCCAAGTACTATAAAGTATGCAATCCCCACATAACATACATACATAATACTGTCATGAAGTGGTTTTATTAAAACATCATATAGTACCCAAAAAATACTGCCATATAATATACAAATAATATACAGTATCCAACTACTACCCCCATGAAGTGATTACATAATACTATCTTATAGTACCCCCAAAAAACCTTCATATAGAATACACAAATTCTAGTGTTTAATACTCGCCTTATTGAATAGTATCATATAGTGCTGAACAAATATACAATTATACAGTCACATAATCCCCAAATACTAAATAGTATCTAATAAATACCCACATAATAAGCTTATACGAAGCCGTATCCAATGGACACCATCATGAAGTGCTTAAAGGGAACCTGTCAGATAAACTAAACCACACTAACATATATTTGTAAACTGCTTTCACACAGCACTACAACTATCCCTATATTGTTCCTCCCCATCCCTTTAAAGTTCCACAGTCCGTTCATAAAGTTGACTCACCAACTATGCATGCGAGTCTGGTCATCGTATTTCCTCGGACCTGAGTCCAGCATATTTCTGTTTTTCCAGCTCAGCCCCACCTCAAGCTAATTCCCTCCTCCCTCATGATTGAGAGAGACGCTGGCTGTGTGTGACTCACTGAAGAGAATCCCTGAGGGAGGAGGGAATGAGTGAGAAGACGTCACACACAGCCAGCGTCTCTCTCGTGAGGTAGTAGAGCAGAGTTCACAAAGCACAACCCGTGTCAGTCAGGAAGCTGGAGGCTGAGCTAGAAGAACATGACTATCCATAGATGGTGAGTCAACTGTATGAACATGGGGAGGAACAATATAGGGATAGTTGTACTGATGTATAATACCAGTTTTAAAATATATGACAGGTTCCCTTTAATAAAATACCGTCATACAGTTCCCAAGTAATAACCTCATAAAATACTTATATAACACAGAGATGACATCATAATGTGCTTAGTGGATTTTTAAATAAATTAATATAGTATCCAAACAGCATAAAGAGCTTGTGTACCGTCATACGAGTCAGATGACTAGGCCGAATTGCCTGTACCGAAAATTGACGCCCCTTACCACTATCCATGGCTGTGATTGGCCAGTAGGTGTCTCGCTGATCAATCATAGCCATGGCTAGTAGTTAGGGGCGTCAATTTGTGGGATTGGCTGCTCAGGTGCCACTGGGTCCGGTTCAGGCAGCCAAACCTGACCATCTCTTATGGTGGTTAAATATTGGATCAACCATGTTACAGCCTCCTAATATTCCCGGTATCCCAGTATCCACCCTCACCTTCAGCGCAGCCTGGTAGACGTCCTCGGTGAGGCACTCCATCATATAGGATCCACCCCAGGGGTCGGCCACCTTGGGAATCCCAGACTCCTCCTGGATGATGATCTGGGTGTTTCGAGCGATCCTAGCGCTCTTGACGGTGGGGAGACCCAAAGCCTCGTCAAAAGAGTTCGTGTGGAGCGACTGAGTGCCCCCGAAAACAGCGGCCATGGCCTCAATCACGGTGCGGATGACATTGTTATATGGGTCCTGCCAACATATCAATAATAATCATGAAATAAAATACCCCCCCCCCCCCCCCTAGTGGTGGCTGCATGCATGACACCCCCGATACAATCATAATTACAATAAAAAATAAATCAATCACTGCCAATACAGTTCTGTTGCATATTTATATATCTCCATGGAAACAGACTACAAACAAACCCTCTGTAGTCAGAACTAGTAGTAATACTGTCAAAAATGTGACTGCAGAGCTGAAGGCTCTGAATGACAACAACTGTATATTTATTATAATTAACTCCATGATGTCAGACAAGACTCCTCTGTCTGTGACTCCTCTTACATCACCGCTCGCTGTGACTAGCTATCCGTCCTCACCTGTTCTGTGAGTGACCACCCTGATGTCTGACAGTGCGCCCGCAGTAACAGAGACTTCTTATCCTTGGGCTGGAAGTTCTTCTCTATGAGATGTGCCCACAGTCTGCGTCCTGCTCTCATTTTAGCGATTTCCATGTAGAAATTCATCCCAATACCCCAGAAGAAAGACAACCTGAGAGGTGCAGATCCAAGAGTCAGTGTCAATAGCTGCACTCACTATTCTGCTGCTGGTGCAGTCACTGTGTACATACATGACATTACTGATCCTGAGTTACATCCTGTATTATACTCCAGAGCTGCACTCACTATTCTGCTGCTGGTGCAGTCACTGTGTACATACATGACATTACTTATCCTGTACTGATCCTGAGTTACATCCTGTATTATACCCCAGAGCTGCACTCACTATTCTGCTGCTGGTGCAGTCACTGTGTACATACATTAACATTACTTAGGTCCTGTAGCTATCCTAGTTACAATCCTGTTATTTAAACCCCAGACTGCACTCCCTATTCTGCTGCTGGTGCCTTCACGTTTCAATACAACAGTGTACTTATCCTGTAACTAACCTGAGTTTACAAAGTCCTTATTATAAACCCCAAAGCTGCCCTCCTATTCTGCTGCTGGTGCAGTCACTGTGACTACATGGACATTACTATCCTTACTGATCCTGGAGTTACATCCTGTTATTATATCCCAAGACTGCACTCACTATTCTCTGCGGTGCAGTCACTGTGTCATACTGACTTACTTATCCTACATGATCCCTGAGTTAAATCCTGTATTATACTCCAAGCTGCACTCACTATTCTGCTGCTGTGCAGTCACTGGTTACATTACAAAATGACATTATTATCCTTAGCTGGATCTGATTACAATCCTGTATTTTATACTCCAGAAAAAAAAAAGGGCTTTGCACTCACTATTCTGCTGGTGCAGTCATGTTTACATACGGACATATACTTATGTCCTGTACAATCCTGAGTTATACTGTATATACCAGAACTGCCCTCACTATTCGACTGGTGAGTCACATGTGTACAATACGTACATTACTATCCTTACTGATCCGGGGGTGAACTGACTGTTTACAAGTCCTTATTATACCCCAGAGTCTCACTCACTATTTTGCTTGCTGGTGCAGTCACTGTGTACAAATGCATTACGTATCCTGTACTGACCCTGAGTTACATCCTGTATTATACCCCAAGCTGCACTCACTATTCTGCTGCTGGTGCAGTCACTGTGTACATACATGAACATTACTTATCCTGTACTGATTCCTGAGTTACATCTGTATTATACCCAACTGCACTCACTATTTGCTGCTTGGTGCAATCACTGTGTATACCTACTGACATTATATCCTGTAACTGATGCCCGGTTACATTCTGTATTACACGTCAGCTGCCCACTATTACTGCTTGCTGGTGCAGTCACTGTGTAACTTACATAAAAATTACTTATTCTGTACTATCCTGATGTTACATCATCAGAAGCTGCACTCAACTTACTCACCCCTAGGGCAAATTCATCAAATGGTGAAGCCCGGCTTTTAGGTCCCTGTTCTACAATACTCCAGACCATCAGCTACAGATACTATCGCCAGCTCCAGTCAGCATCGCGTCCGCTTCTGCATTGTGGTACCCACTGATGAGATGGAGTTTAAATTTGGCATGTGGCTAGTAAACAGATGAAACCAGGGGTGGTAATGTAAGATAATTCAGGACACAGAGGGCCATTACTTACCGGTTCCATTCGCATCCAGTCGTGCGGCGAGTTCGTCACTCGGTGGATTCGGGTCTTTGCTGTCGATCACACCAGGCAGTTCAGCTCCAGCCCGCGGTGCGGCGACGGCACAGGTGTTCCGCTTTGTATTTCGCTGAGGTCCCCGGAGGCCTCCCGGAGTTCGACGACGCTATACTTGGTGAAAGGTAAGCGGTTCGAAACAGTTTTTTTTAACGCCGTCGACACTTTCTTTAACTAAAAATTGCTTCCGGTTCATCTCCAATCCGTCAGGTTTGTTCCGTTCGGCGGAGAGCGGCGCCACCCATTCTCCCGTCCAATAGACCAAAAAACAAAACAAAACAACAAAAAAAAACGGTGTGCCAAATCGTGAATAGTTCGGTAACACGTCGGTTAAACAGCAATTGGGCCCTTGAGTGGAGGAATGAACCCCCAAGGCATAGTCGGCGCGTGTTATGCCCTCTAAGGAGACTCAAGTACCCCATGTGTCATAAGAAAAAGCCTAAATAAATTACAAATAATACACAACCCCCAACAAATTTATTACATAACAAAAAAAAACATAATAATTACCATATTTTACATATAATGTAAGGCTATAAATTAAAAAAACATATTCCGTCCCCCAAATGTACAAAAATAAAATGTGTGACCACAATCCAGGCAAACAAACAAGCCCAACAGCACCGGCATTGATGACTCATATAAAAAGAAATTTCCCTGTTCAGAACCTAACATCACATAAAACAAAAAATCTTACCCAAGAACCTTTGTAATCATACTTCAACGGATCAAATTCAGACATAAAAGCCCACATATTTTAAGCTTGGGTCAATTCCCCTCAAAAGAGTAAATATAGTTGAGTAATGAATTTAAATTTGTGCTCAAAAAGAGAAAATGACTAATCCACAAAAAAAACAACCCTAAAACGCCTACAATTACATAGAAGTAAAAAAACTAAAAGTTATCAAAAAAGGCTGCCATACCATGCACAACCACTGTCGAGGAGTGGCGGCTATTTTTTCGGAGAAAAAAGAAAAAAAATTTTTTTAGTAAAACGTTGTCCTCAACCTGTGATGTGTACTGGAAAATATCGGCAATGATTACTCATGGACGGGCTTGGGGGGAATATATAGGTGTGTTAGGGGGGCCTCTGACCATGAACTCTTCTATGTCGTTCTGTATGTCCCGGTCACTTCTCTGAGGACAGGCCCTGCCCTGCCCCGTCACAATGAAACATAGCAGGATGGGGATGACCGCCATTCAGGGCATTGACACGGACATCCTTTCTCCAGAGGAAATTTCCATCGAAAAAGCATCTGGTTCTTCTCACAGTATCAATGGCCACACGCCGGGCCATGCCCACGTTCCGTGCAGCCCCGAGGGTGTCAGGTCGACCTCGATGGGTGCGCCGTTCAAAAGCCACGATAATCCTTGCTGGCCGGCTGAAAGCGTAGGAAATCTTATGAAGAGGGCGGCATGACTGTAAACTATGGGACCTCACAGCAAAAACTAAGACCCCATCCACAAAGGTCACCATGATCATAAAAGCTAAAAAAAAAAAAAAAAAAACTCTCCTCCACCAGAAAAACCGGACCAGGAGTTGGTCCTCTGCCATCATCAGATGGGGCAATCCTACATAAATGTAACGAAGTTGTAGTAAACTCGATCCCAGCCATTAACCCCCTTACAATGATCCGTGGTCAATAGTAACCAGGGCCACTGAGGGGTTTCAATTGTCAACAGCATCCAGGGAGCCTTAACTAGACCTCCATGATATATGGCTATGATTGTTTGTGTGCATATATCGGTATTTAATTATCAAGTCCCGGAGACACAAAAGGGCTTTTTTTTGGTGGTGGTGGTCAGGTTTTTATTGTCAACACCCCTAGTAAACCAATCAAAAGTCATGAAATGCTATAAGCATGTAAGGGCTTCTATGTTACATACCTTATTAGGTAACACTTAAAGGGGTTGTCTAAGATTTAACAATCACATGGCCACTTCTTCTATAAACAGCGCCACACCTATTTACAGGTTGTGTGTGGTATTGCAACTGTGTTCTATTCAGTTCTGTGTAGCAGGGCTACAGTAACAGGAATGGACAAGGTCGGTGAAGTCTTAAAGTTTCGATCTTTTTATAATTCTTGACAACCCCTTTAATTCTGCATCATCATAAACTATCCTCTTCTTCTCTGCTGTTCTAAATAAGCTTTGCATGTACAGTCATGGCCATAGGTTTTGAGAATGATACAAATGTTAATTTTTTACAAAATCTACTGCATCAGGTTTTATAATGGCAATTTGCATATACTCCAGAATGTTATAAAGAGTGATCAGCTTAACAGCAATTCATTACAAAGTCAATATTTGCCTAAAAAATTGACTTTTCCCCCAAAACACACTTCAACTTCATTGCAGGTGCCTTAAAAGGAGCAACTAACATGGTGTCAGTGATTGTTCCAGTAACACAGGTGCGGGTGCTGATGAGGACAGGGCTGGAGATCAATCTGTCATGATTAAGTAAGAATCACACCACTGGACACTTTACAAGGAGGCTGGTGCTTGGCATCATTGTTTCTCTTCTGTTAACCATGGTTATCTCTAAAGAAACACGTGCAGTCATCATTGCACTGCACAAAACTGGCCAAACAGGGAAGAGTATCGCAGCTAGAAAGACTGCACCTCAGTCACCAATCTATCGCATCATCAAGGAATTCAAGGAGAGAGGCTCCATTATTGCCAAAAAGGCTCCAGGGTGCCCAAGAAGGACCAGCGAGCGCCAGGACCGTCTCTTACAAGTGTTTCAGCTTGGGGATGGTGCCCCCAGCAGTGCAGAGCTTGCTCAGGAATGGCAGCAGGCAGGTGTGAGGCATCTGCACGCACTGTGAGACTGCGGAGACTCTTGGAGCAAGGCCTGGTGTCCAGGAGGGCAGCAAAGAAGCCACTTCTCTCCAGAAATACATCAGGGACAGACTGATATTCTGCAGAAGATACAGGGAGTGGACGCTGAGGACTGGGGGAAAGGCATTTTCTCTGATGAATCCCCTTTCCCATTGTTTGGAACATCTGGAAAACAGTTTGTTGGGAGAAGACAAGGTGAGCGATACCACCAGTCTTGTCTCCTGCCACCTGTAAAGCCTCCTGCAACCATTCATGTGTGGGGCGGCTTCTCAGCCAAGGGGATCGGCCTAAAAACACATCCATGAATAAAGAATGGGACCAGAATGTCCTCCAGGAGCAACTTCTCCCAATCGTCCAAGAGCAGTTTGAACAATGCCTTCTCCAGCATGATGGAGCACCTTGTCATAAAGCAAAGGGGAGAACTAAATGGCTCAGGGAACAAAACATAGAGATTTGGGGTCCGTGGCCTGGAAACACCCCAGATCTTAATCCCATTGAGAACTTGTGGTCAATCATCAAGAGACGGGTGGACAAACAAAAACCAACAAATTGTGACAAAATGCAGCAGTGATTGTGCAGGAATGGGCGGCGATCAGTCAGGATTTGGTCCAGAAGGTGATTGAGAGCTGCCAGGGAGAATTGCAGAGGTCCTGAAGAAGAAGGAGAGGTCCTGCAGATACTGACTCGCTGCAGTAACTCCTTCTCACTGACAATAAAAGCTTTTGTTCCCCATAATATGATTGCACTTGTATTTCTGTATGTGATAAAACCATCTGACAAACCAGAGGGCAACAGATCATGTGACAATAGAAGATTTGTGTCATTCTCAAAACTTATGGCCCTAACTGTACAATTTGAATATAGCAAAGAAGTACCTCCACCACGGTAGTTAAAATGTAGCACAGCACCCCCAATTAATAAATATTTAATAAAGCATCACCCCCTTATTAAATAACATGTAGCACAACATCACCCTCAGTAGTTAATATGTAACATATAGCAGCCCCCCTTTAAAAATGAGTTCGGCTGTCCCCCTTATTAACTAATTAGTTAGAGAGTTCAGCAGTCCCCCTTATTAATTAATGCAGAGTTAACCATTTTCCACAACTTTAGAAAAAAAAAATCCACAATAAACTCAATGGGGCACATTTACTTACCCGGTCCGAGGACTTCATCGAAAGTGCATTGTCCGTGTATAATGCCCTCTGCCGCGGTTCACTAAGATTGTGCACCCGATATCCTGTATGTGTCGCTTCCCCGCTCAGGTCCGCCGGGGTTCACCTTCTTCTTCCCGGTGTATGTAAGTGCATTGTCTTAAGTCACAATTTGTAAGTTAAATTCCGCGCTCAGCCCGAATCAGTCGTATCGACCGAACCGATTTCTGTGCGACACAATTTCACCGCTGACACCTTTTAAATCAAAGCTGCGCAAATCCCGAAAATGGTGCAAAGGTCGACGGAAGTGCGATCCGCGACCCTCAGTAAATAAGCCCCATTATTTACCTCCCACATCTTCCTCTTCTACATGGGCATCTTACAGTAAAGCATCATACTGTATATCGCCCACACACAGCTTATATAATCACATATATACATGTATTTACTTGTACACGTATACAAACAGGTATACAGTCATATGTACACATTTCTGTTCTCATCTACACATTAATACACTCTAACATACAGCATGTACACGTGTATGTACAGAACATACACACTCATACAGTATTTACCCATCAAATACACACACAAAATATAAACATATTATTAACACATATAGAGGGGCTTATTTACTAAGGGTCCGCGAATTTCCATCTGACTTCCCGACGTTTTTGGGGATTGCACAGCTGGGACAGGTATTTAGAAGGGGATTATGTCGCACACAATCAGGCTTTCATGCGACAGAAATCAGGGGGCGGGATGTCGGACGATCCGACTGATTCGGACTGAGCGCAGGATTTTTAGGTTCAAATTGTGTCGCATCCAATGCACTTACATGCACCAGGAAGAAGAAGGTGAACTCCGGGGGACCTGAGCGGGGAAGCGACACATGCAGGATATCGGGCGCAGGATCTTAGTGAATCGCTGCACAGTGCATTATACACAGACAATGCACCTTTCTGGGAACTCCGAGGGACTGGGTAAGTAAATGTGCCCCATAGTATATATACATCATATAATCAGACATACCGTATAAACAGACCATATGAACACATACTGCATATAAATATAGCATATACACTACTGCTGTAGTTACACCCCTGTAGGTGATGTAATGCTAAAAAGGGTTTCTTAGTCCAAAGGCAGGAGGCAGGGGGGATCGAGCACTGCCAGACCCTCCTGACCGCTGTCATGGAGATCAGGTGAACAACTTACATAGCACTTCACCCAATCTCTAACAGAGTACAGTCTCTACACTGCTCTCTCTCCCCCTGCCTGTCCTGACACAAGTAATAGATGTGAAAGATCATATGTGTATGAATGGATGGATGTAGCAGGGCTGTGTATGTGAATGGATGGATGTAACAGAGCTTTGTGTGTGAATGGATGGATGTAGCATAACTATGTGTGTGTGTGAGGGTGGATGTAATAAAGCTGACTGTGTGAGTAAGTGAACGGATGGATGTAGCAGAGCTGTGTGTGCGAGGATGAATGTAGAAAACCTGAGCTATGTGTTTGAGGGAATGAATGAATGGATGGATGTAGCAGAGCTCTTTGTGAGTGAATGGATGCAGCAGAGCTGCGTTTCTGAGTGAATGGAGGTAGTAGGAAGAATTGAATGAGTGTGAGAGGATGGATGTAGAAAATCTGTGTGAATGAACGGATGGATGTAGCAGTGCTGTGTTTGTGTAAGTTCATTTATGTAGAAGAACTGTGTATTTGAGGGAATTAATTGATGTAGCATAGCTCTTTGTGAGTGGATGGCTGCAGCAGATCTGTGTTTGTGTGTATGTTAACAACGGGATTTTTAGTTGATGTGAAATATATTTTCATTTTTTATGACTAAATCTGCAAATTATAGTAAGGCGCAACTTACAGTGTTACAAATATGGCACATACAATTGATTATGACGAATTTACGTCTCTCCATTAATCTATTAATATTTTTCTGGGGTCTCCATTATTATTGTCTGCTCTGGGGTGGTCTGTATTATTAATAAGTGTCTGCTCTGGGGTCACTATAATTAATTGTCTTCTCTGAGGTCACTATTAATAATTATCTGGATTGGGCACTGGGATCTGTATTATTATTTATTTCCTGCTCTGGGAACTGTATTAGTTATTGTACAAATGTAGCATTTGGTTTATGGGGTGGTATATTGTGCTGTACTGTGTTTTTTGCTGTATCTAGTGTGCTGGTCACTAGTGCGGCCCCTCAACATAGAGCGGTATGGCAATGTGGCCCCAGGACCAATAAAGGTTGTGCACCGCTGGTTTATAGGGTGTGGGTAGATATTTTTATGTCCACCTATATTTGAGTATTTTGTATATTTATGGTGTATATGGGCATATTGGGGCACATTTACTTACCCAGTCCTGTCGCGATCCCCGATACGAACAGTCTGACGAAGATGAAGTCTGGTGCAATTCACCAAGATTGTGTTCCCGATATCCTGCATGAGTTGCTTCCCCGCTCAGGTCCACCAGAGTTCACCTTCTTCTTCCCGGTGCATTGTCTTGTGACGTAATTTAAATGTTAAATCCCGAATCCGTTGGATCGCCCGACAGCCCGCCCCCCATTTGTGTCGTATGAAAGCCGGCACCCATGCTCCAAAATCCAAATCCGTCGGATCGGCTGACAGCCCGCCCCCCGATTTGTGTCATATGAAAGCCGGCGCCCATGCGCCAAGATCCGATCGTGTGCGCCACAATCCCCATTTAAATGCGGCCCAAATGGTAATCGTCAGAATATTCGACGTTTGTGCGGTCCGCGGACCCTTAGTAAATGAGCCCCATTGAATTGTTAAATAGTTTACTCTAAAGTAGAAAGCTCTTGGTGCTGTCCATGTGTAGTACGGTCTTCGGTAACAGAAGGCAGATGTCTAGTAGACTATCTCTCAACTTACTGTTTCTTAACCTGTCCCTGGACTTTTTTATCTTTTTTAACTTGCATTTTAAGGAACTTCAATGTTGGGAAAGACAAAGTCCATTGCAAATGGAAACGAGAGTGGAAAAATCTTGAATAATGGATTTATATTAACTTGATGCATGGAAATAGTTTGAAATTATTTTTATATAATATATAATAGACCTTGTTCATGTCTAAAACATTTTCCTTTATGGTCTACAGAAGTTATCCGGTGAGCCTCCTTACATACAAATGCAGAATGCAAAATTTCCAAAAACACATCAGAAGAATTTTTTTCCCATTGTTGGGACACACATAATTACAGGACACTCAATCCCTTGAGTCATAGTAGGGTTTGGTCTGGTGGTAGTGAGTCTAACCTTCTGAGCCACGTTTGGTGCCTTTATTGTTCATGTCTGCGGCAATTCGTTCCCTCCATAGACGGTGCACAACCCTCTTCTTCTCGGCATAAAACTTTCCACAATTGATCAGTATATTCTGATTTTATTCCCGAATTCTCTCTTAGGATTTGGTCATTTTATTTCATGATCTGCCAACATTCATCATCGGGTCTTATTATTCACTAATGCGGGCGGTGCTGGATGAAGCCAACCTCTTTGTCAAGCTCACCGCAGTCTTTATTTTGACTCTACATCGGCATCTCCCTCTCGAAAACTCAAGGCTATGGAATCCATTGCTATCATTAGCTTAATGGGCTCTATGGACGAGGATGGAAACAGAGCGTGTATGGGCAACGTTTTCCATACTTTGTGGTAACCTGATCATGCTGTTTTGATTCTCTAAGGTTACCATACGCTGAGCCGTATGTTCGGTGTTTGCATTGCAGATGCCCAATGATAGGGCACATATCCGTCTGATGTTCCTTCTGAAACCAGCCACCGACTCGGCTGCACTAACAATTGTTGATTTAGCGAAACTCTAAACTCTCTTCTGACTATTGAAGGAGAAATCTTCTGTTGGGATCCAGATTTTTCTCGTGTATTAAATGGATATTAGACGAAATGTCTTGTGGAAACGGCAAGTGTGTTAGATCTGGAACTTATGTGGAGTTTGATCAATGCCACCGTTGAAAGAGAACTGACATGTAACCCTTGACTGGTGCTGCCGCAGATGACGGCTCTACGCATAACACTCATTATATAATGAAATACCAAGGGCAAGGCCGTGTGATAGAACTACTGTGCATAAAGAATCTGACACATTAAAGAGACTCTCCAGTCACTACTAATATTAACATCAATCCTTCACAAAATGTTCTTATGTTAAGTGAGTAAGACGTGTCTCCCCATCAGGCCTCAGTATGGGACATGGCTTTCCAATTCTTAGTACCCTGAGAGATGCATTGTCTAGTGTTCAGTGCTGCCTCATGTTAACTAAGGTCATGGAAGAAGTTCTTGGTACCCTCTCAATAGTGCAGGCCTTCTCCATACATTGGGACATCTAAGAACACAAAATATTTGCCCTTAAAGGGAACCTGTCGGCAGAAATTGACCTTATAACCGACTACCCGTATGTTGTCAAGCAGCTGAATACCTTTCACATCATGTTTCTTTCATGACCCAGTGTGGTGGCATCATCCAGAAAATCTGCATAAAAGTGGCATGTAAAGTCATTGTATAAAGTCAAGAAGGCGGGGATTTTAACACTGAAGTCAAGCTCTCTCTTCCTAAGAAACCCCACTTCACTTTAATTGATGGTCCTACATCCAGAGACATCACTAACCAGATCTCCTGAAGTCTGATGCATGATGTGATCACAGAGGAGGAGGCGTTCAGGGCTCCCCACCTTGACTTTAGTGTTAAATTCTCCTCCTTCAGTGACTCAGAGGTAAAGTCTAATCTGATTAGAGTCTTAAACCGATCTCTTTCAGTGGTAATTAGATATCTTAGCTCATGATGTCTCAGTTTATTCCTCAAACTATCATGAAATCCATATTCTTCTCATGGTATTGAGATGACTCTGCTCAAGAAGACTCTGTCGAGCAAACTGTCGTTACATCCATCTTCCACTAGTGGTTGTAAGTTGATTCTGCCCATCATGTCCCAATCTATACAGTAAAGTGAGTTCAGATAAAGCATCTGTTCTGGTGGGCGGCGTAAAAACTGTGATTTAAAGATTTTAAAAGTGTAAAAAATATAAAATACAGAAGTAAATGAAATTAAAAAAAATGTTAAGGACTATCACGTGACTGTGCTTTATCCACTTGCTGTTCCACTATTTCCAGAATGGAAAATGAATTCTGAAGAATAAAGATAAGTGTCCCTGAGAAATGACGCCCCCTCGCATGTTTATTACACTGTTGTTATAAGTCCCTTTATTGATACATGAGGCTCCTGTCTGTGCCACTCCTTGATGTTACACAAATTCCTGCATGGGACACGGAGACATTAGGTGCCCATAGAGTGTTGCAATCGGTTAATTATTGTGGGAAATGTAACAACATAAGCAAAAGATGTGCACAAAGCCAAGAACAACTCATGAAGGATGCACAAGATAAGTGGAAGCATAGACTCCAAGATTACAGAGATGTTTCCTAGGCTGGACTGGGGATCCGTGGTCCAGCAAAGGAGATTATTCTGATGGTCAACCCACCAGCTATACCGGACATAAGAGCAATAAGATGTGGTCATCACAAGGGATTTCTCCAAAGTCTACTCCAAATGGGACGGTCTTCTTCTGTAGCTACGAGACTCATTATTATGTTAAAGGGGTTATCCAAGAGTAGGGAAAACATAGTGAGGTGGCTTGGGGGGGGGGATGCATAAAAAAATAAACTAGTGTTTACCTCATCCGGCGCTCCTGGTGCCCCGCACCATAGTCCCTCCGTGCCGGATCCCCTGTCCCAGGCCTGATACAGTGCTGGAATATGGTGACAGGTGGGTGTAACCAGCCGTCCGGAAGCTGTCCGAGCAAAGCTTACCGTATTTTTCGGACTATAAGGCCCACAAAAAATCCTTTGATTTTCTCAGAAATCAAAGGTGCGCCTTATAGTCCAGTGCGCCTTATATATGAACCGTACTTACAGACAACAGCTGCCTTGAGCTGTGCACAGGTCTGCCACCTGCTGGTCATTCATCCTTATAATCAGGTGCGCCTTATAATCTGGGGCGCCTTATATATGAACCTAGACATTTTAGCAGGCATTTATTGATGGTGCGCCTTATACTCCGGTGCGCCTTATAGTCCGAAAAATACAGACATGGCATGGAGGGACTGAGGAGCGGGACACTGGGAGCATCAGACATCCGCATTAAAAAAAGATTTTATTACCTCGTGGGGAACATATAAAGTAGAAATTCACACACACACAAAATATTCATAAAAATACATTCTCATGCTTATTTACTAAGGGTCGCGGATCGCACTTTCGTCGGACTGCCCGCGTTTTCGGGATTTGTGCAGCTTTGACAGGTATTTAACAGGAGTCTGCGCTGGGATTGTGTCGCACGTGATCGGATTGTTGCACAGCGGCTTCCATACAAAAGAAATCGGGGGGCCAGGCCGTCAGACGATCCGACTGATTTGGACTGAATGCGGGATTTAACTTTCAAATTGTGTGGCAAGCCAAGCACTTACATACACCAGGAAGAAGAAGGTGAACTCCGGTGGACCTGAGCGGAACGGGTAAGTAAATCTGCCCCAATATGTATCAAAATGAGTAAAAAAAACAGGAAATTCATTAATAATGTTCATTTTCAGTTCATTTAAAAATATATACTATAAATTACATAAAAAAAGCCCTTTTAACCCCAAATAAAACTAAAAATTTGCTAAAAATGCTCCGGTCATTAAAGCCTTTTCAGGACGTGTCATTAAAAGGTTAAGAAGAGTGGAAATTTTTAGCGCAACCCATGCAGCACCCTACAAAAGAGATGGGGTTGAATGTTTTTGTAGTGACAATTGTGACAAAAATGTAAGTCACAGTAAAAAATCAGTTTGAGAAGGATAAATTGTGAGCACAAAATACCCGATTATGTGTTTTCAACACCCAAATATCTGTCATTGAATCTGCCCCTCATTACCTCAGGAGCATCAGCAGGAGTATAGAGGATATTATGGAGAAGTTGCTGTGTACTGGTGAGAATAAAGTATATGGGGAAAGAAAGAAACTTACTATTAAAGGGGTTGGCCACTTTACCTCATGGTTTTTGTACTGTGTGTGTAAGAGTTGGGGGCAGGATATTTAGGTCATTTATCAGTGTAAATCTGCACTTCTCTGCTTTCTTCATATGTAAAGTGAAGCCTCCTGCTTTCATCACATTCCTGACCATAAAATAGCGGCAGATGGAGGGTCATGTGATCTCCCTGCCAGGACCTTGATATTATATTTGTGAATACTATCAAGGTCCTGAAAGGGTGATTGCTCATGGACAGATAGAGATCACTTGACCCGTCATCTGTGGCCATTTTAAGCAGCCCCCTTACCTCCAGCAGCCACCATCTCTGTCTGTTTTTCTACTTTCAGCTAGCTTCCACTAAAAAGCATCATCAGGATGATATGTATAGACTAGTAGAAAGGGTTAATGAACATTGAGAGACATATATCTGACTGTGTATCTCTAACTAAAGACAAGCCAGTAACTTTGCAGCTATGGTACAGATTGTTTTGCAGATGATAAACCAGACAAGCTTGACCTTTAGAATGACAGGTGTTGTCTGGAAAGTTATTTACCACTTTAGAAACTTTCTGCCATAGAATATTATGGAGACTCAATGTAAGTCTATGGAAGAATACTTTGTCATTGTTTTTGTGCTAAAATGTAACCAATTCTCCCCTGGTAGAAGGTATATAAGGAGAAAAGCCCCAATCCTTAGTGTCTTGCAGGGAAGAGAGCTTGAAGGAGAAGACTGACAGTCTACCTGAGCGACCAGAAGAAGAAGGTGAGACAGGGATACTCTGCCATAGACCCTGGGCTCCTAGCCTGTGACCAGGATACCAGCCTTCTGAGAAAGAGAGGGACAGCTAGCCCAGGCCTATCCTCAGCATAGAAGCCTTCTTCTACTAGGTTGGAAATTGGAGAAGTCAGTCCTGTGTTTTGCTTGTATTGGTTTGTTCCAGAATTTCTTCATTAAAGAAGGAAACAGTTCACTGCAGATTTTTGTGGAATAGTTTGTGCCACGACCATCCTCCATGACCATGATCAACTCCACACCAAGCCCTGAATAATCCTGGCATAGAATAGAGCTATAACATGCATCAGCATCTGCTATGACTTATGTCAGGCCCACTCTTCTGCCCAGCACGGGGCCACATTGTGTAAGGGGGGAGGACTCAAATGAGGAATTTCAACTTTTTCAAGGCTTCTACCTGTAGAAGCCTTAATAAATCATCACCTATGTTCTGCTGTATACTAAATTGTTGGTGCTATGGATGGTAATTTAATATGATGTCATTGTCATTGTGATTTCGCTAACATCTTCAATGACATCATCACATCCGATCAACTACAGTGATATCAGACATGGGGCCAAATTTTTCAGAGCTTCTATGCTTGAAATCATGCGCACAAGCCGTGAAATTGCCACAATTTTTTGCTCACGTCCAGAAATTACACCTATTCACCCATTAGGCTACCTACACACCATATGAAGGTGGAGGGGTGTGAAGCGGGGCACGGCAGGTGGGCAACGCCTTATTTCCCTGCCAACACCTTATGCACTGCCTATAGCCAACGCAGCCTCCTGACAAATCCGTTTGGTGCAGGGGGTGGTGGCAAAATCACATTCCGGTGCATTCAGCGCCCCATGATGTACACTGACCCATCAACACATGATGAAACCTTCAGTGAAGCCATCTAACATGATGTTATCTACAGAGATCTTATCAGACTTGATGTCATCTAAAGTGATGTCAAATATGATGTCATCTACGGTGATCTACAATGATCACATCTCATGAGACGTGATGACATATCACCTACAATGTAACATCATCCAACATTAAGTGACCATCAATCATCTCATCTAACATGATGTCATCAACAGTGATCTTATCAAACGTGAAGTCATCATCTAATGTAGAGTCATCTACAATGATACCAAAAGCGATGACCATCTATTGTCATGTTATCTACAATTATATCTTCTAATAAAATGTCATCTATAATGATATCCATCCTCAGGGTCGGCTCCAAGTTTCAGTAGGCCCCTGGGTGACAGAGCCTCAGTGGGCCCCTTTGCAGTGAGCTTATGCAGTTTCCTGTTCCCTAAAATATTCCCTAGTTTATCTTAGCAAACAGCCCCCTAATGGTTATTTTATATAAAGCCCCCTCACACCCTATGGATTTTTTAGATACAGCGCCCCTCACCCCATGAATTCCTTATGTACATACTTATGTGCCCCCCCCCCAGGAGTCTGGGCCCTGGACACTTGCCCAGGTATGCCCAGTGCTGACACCGGCCCTGTGTGTCCTGATGCTTTCATCTGTTTCTAGCGCAGAACCCACGTCTGGTCAATAGATATAAACAACGGCTCTTCCATCCTCATGGTTTGAGGTGTCATTCCAAAACAGATGAGTTATTAATGTAGGTTTACATTACCATCCAGTACCTCAACAGGGAGATGTAAGAATCCACCAACACCCCATGCTTTACATGCCAGGCTGTGCTGTGGTGTCCCCACAGGATGACGACGGCCATTACCACACTCAACTTTGACCTTTTGTATTCTCAGAAAGTTGCACACATCAAAAGGCTTTGCAGTTGAGGAAGAGAGGGGGCTGGTGTTTTTGTTGGTGTGAAAAAAAAAATTAGCAGCATGGCATTTAAGAACACAGCTCGAATATAAAAGACAATGGGGGGGATTTACTAATTCTGGTGCAAGCACGACTGTCGGCATCGTAGATCAGTCTCCTGAAAGCACAGCCCGATGTATTAAAATGGCGCACGGCTATAAGTAATTAACGGGTAGACGGAGTTAATCAGTCGTGCGCCATAAAAATGAGATGTGCTCCAAAATCTTACATGCATTGCTTTCTGACCATTTTTTTCCTGGTCTATTGTGCGCCAAAATTTGTGCCTAAAAATGCCGACAAAATACACATAAATGTGATGGATAATGTGCAAAAGTTAGGCCACCCCCACTTGCACCAAAAAAAACCCTGAGTTCCCAACAATTTTTGGGCGCAGATACAATAATACATGTCTCCCAATGAATTACGGTGATGTGTTTTTCTTGTTTTACAAGGCTTGGGGGTATAGTGTGACCTTTATGTTCACACATGCAATTTTTAATGGCCAAGGCCAGAAGTGTATACAGCAGTAACACACACTTCTCCTAGCTTTTGGGTCCAATCCCTGCTTTACCCTTTATCCCTGCTTTACCCCTTTACTAAGGGGGACATTTACCCTTAGTAAATGTCCCCCTATGTGTCTTTTATTTTATATCACAATCTATAGACCAGTGGTCCTAAAATACTGCAAGCTAAAGATCATGAAATCCGGGCACTCTCTGACTGTGAAACAGGTCCAGGGGTGGTGACGGTCTGCACTGCCATAAAACAACCCCACAAATTATTCAGATAACAATAATAATTTTGGTTCTGTGAGATCCACGACCCTTAGTAAATGAGCCCCAATGTGTTTACTCACAGACGTTTTCTTAACAAATCTCATCTAATCTCATACCTTCCTACTTTGGTTTAGGTATTCTCATATTGTTTCTATTTAACTGGTATGTTGCTATGGAAGTACGGGGGGCTTTGTTATCAACATTTAGTCAAATTGTTCGGATCTTGACCTTTTACTATTCTGTTCAATAAACTGAATGATTAAAAAATAAAATAAAATGTCCCATGTACTGCTGTCAGTAATTAGAGATGAGCAGATCCGTAGTTTTCGTTTGGGTTCTGCCGCACGACCCGAATGTAGTGCCGGATTGGTGGCCAAACAGTCAATCCACCTAATTGACGCCCCTTGCTACCAGCCTGGGCCATGATTGGCCAGGGGGTGTCATGGCCATGGCTAGTAGCAAGGAGCGTCAATTTGCCAGATTGGCTATACAGTTGTCAAAAAATACGCCCAAACCCTCTTTTGGCATACATCTGTTATATAGGGATCCTTGGATAGTAAATGGGGGTCATGGATGTGTTTAGCATGTGCTAAAAATAATAATAAAAATAATAAAAAATACCTTAAAACTAAGATAAACCTCATGGAGCACATTTATCAAAACTAGGTGCAGTTTACCTGTGGAGTGTGCAGGGTGCGCCAAATTAATTCAAACTGGTGCACGCTCTTCATCAATCTGGCGCCCCCTGCAGTGCTCAGAAGGGTGCACCATAATTTTTTTGTATGTACCTTTAACATAGAGCATGTGACACACTCCCGGTAATAAATTTGGTGGTTGGGTCAACTCTGCCCTGGAACGCCCCAATTTAGGTGCAGAATTTTGTGACATTGTGGACACAGGGCGGCCGCGACACCATATAAATACATGTACAAGCAGTCTGCAAGTTCTTTTCAGTGCAAAGTCAGACAGAAAACTGGTGCAAGCGCTATAATAAATGTGACCCGATATATTTTATAGCCGTTGAAGAATCACTCAACATCATTCACTGCCAATGTAATATCCGATCATGCAGACGTGATGGAAAATATTCACTGTGAGCGAAGGGAGGAACTTGGGTTTCTAACACTCTGTTATAGGACATATTCTTACCTGGGGGCGCTGCTTCGGGGTGAGGGTGAGTGTAATTATGGAAAAACATGAAATTAGGAAGGATAATCATAATAAATAGGAGAAGTCTATGGCCAGCTGTGTTATTCTACAAAGCCCATTCACTATTCATGGGTTAATGTGTTAAATCCCTCTGTAGCGGATAACATAGGAAACGGAGACGTGTTCTGTCTGGAAACAAGTCTCCAATGTATCAATGTTTAGAAAATATTCAACCTAGAATACAATCCGCCTTCATTAAAGGGCAAATGTCACCCGAGCGCAGAGCGTATTACACGTATTCCATGGAAGGAGCCAGAAACCCCTGCAGCTGCTGATGCACTACAAGTGACAGCATGGCCACGGGTCTGATGCTGACAGCTGCCAAGTCTAGAATTTATCTATTCATGGAACTTATATAGATAGATTTGGATAGATATTAGATAGACCATAGATGGATAGATAATTAGATAGATAAACAAATAGATAGATAGCTAGATATGAGATAGATAGATAGATAGATATATAGATAGAGAGATAGATAGATAATATGAGATAGATAGATAGATAGATAGATAGATAGATAGATAGATAGTTATGCAACATCCCCCACAGGGGCCTAGCCTTTTCTTGGGGCCTGGAAACAGCCAGGGCCCAGAATACCGGAGTGGCTGGCGGTTGTGGCCTAGGCACGCTAGTGTCACTGTGCTTGGTATGGGGACCGGAGGGCTGTCCTACAGCCTGGCAGGTCTCCGGCAGGTGGTGTTGGCAAGAAATGATGTAGAGGGAGAGGCTGATGCACTGGTTCTCCCTTTGGCAGCCCTTAGAGTCAGTAGTATAGGTCCCTGGTAGATGGATGGGGCGTCCTTGATGGTGATACAGCCATAGCAGGGACCAGACGGAGGCAATGTTGTGCATAAAAGTAACTTACAGTTCTTTATTCGAACCAACAGCAGCAACAAGCCAAACGATTCTGTACAAATGCAGTACTGGAGGGATCTTGGAGAAGGAACCTCAGGAGTTTGGTCACTAGCCTGGATGCAGGGGAAGGCTGGGATGTAGCTGTGTCCAATGCTGGAAGCTGCAGCTTTGTCCTGTGTGTCCTGTGTCACTCTGTGTGTAGTTTTTGAGGCCTAGAAGGCCTGTGGGCAGAGCATGTGCTCTGAAGTGGTGCTTCTCTGTCAGAAGCTGGACCTAAACTGAGCCAACTCCTCCCCTGACCAAGGGTTTAGTTAATCCTTAGTCAGGTGGTCTCCTTCTCCAATCACACTCCAGTTCACAATTAAGTGCATTGAGGCACATCATGGGATGATAACAAGAAACAATGTTTAACCCTTGCCTATCCAGGCAGTATCTACCGCTGCACAATTACCTCTGTATATGTATTAAATGGTACAAGGGGCTTATTCGCAACTACTCCTCTGCCATGCGCATTGGCAGGGACGTTGCATTCCCCCAGGGCAACTGAAAGAGCCGCCCACGGCTCAACTATGGACCGGATAGGAGTAAAGAGAACCAACGCTGTCCAGCAGCAGATGGGCTCCAGAGGGTCCATGTGATGTATTACAGCCGGTAGGGGTAAAGATGGAATAGGTTGCACTTTCAGGGAAGTGCTGGCTATGTGCAGTGAAGGGGACAACCCGCCCATGGTCCTGGAGACAGGTACCTGGGTTGGTGTTGGACTAAATACACAGAATACAATGTATGTGACAGTTGGCAGCTAACGCCCATAAACCAACTGTATAGTAGGGAAAGGTGTGGTTTCATGTCCTGTAATCCACTCCTTGCACCAAGGCCTGACTATTTGTTCAAAAACTCTTCTTCCTTGGCAACAAATAGTAATAGTATATGCACAACATACAGTAAACATTTACCTGCGTAGTCCCAGGGGATGGGCTTTGGTGTGGATGCCTTTCAAAAAACAACATGTGACTTGTCTGTGCTGCTCACTCCTCAGCTCTCAGCCCCCACCTTTGTGCTCCTGTACAGCTCCTCCCTCCTGCTCCTTCACAGAGCTCACAGCCTGGTGAGATAACATCAGAGAGGGAGGGAGGAGCTGTACAGGAACACAATGGTGAGGGCTGAGAGCTGAGGAGTGAGCAGCAGAGACAAGTCACATGTTGTTTTTTGAAATGCATCCAAACCACAGCCCAACCCCTGGGACTGCACAGAGGATTCTGTCTGGGTGCAAGGTAAGTTAGGACACACAATTATATTGTAATGCCAGTGCTTAGAGAAAGAAGAAAGACAGATTTGCACTGCAGATATGATGGGCTTCTGTAACCTGTCTTTAGTGAAAATGACGTCCCTAGTGACAGGTTCCCTTTAAGAAATTATTCCTAATAGTTCCCAGTGCATTCAGAATCCACACAGAATATTTTATCAAAAAAGAAATTTATTGGAAATAAAATTCAAACATCCACTTATAATAATAACAATAATAATAATAATCAGGTGCAGAGCAAACAAAATATCATTTACAGACGGCAAAAAAACATAATAATATTAAAGAAAAGTCCCTTTCATATGATAGTAAACGTTTCCACAGACGCGAAGCAGAGACGAAAAAAAAACATAAAACATGTGCAGGTAAAGCAAATATAACTCGCCAGAAGAGACAGAAGCTTCTATGTACAAAATAAGGCAAGTATTTCTGGTCTTAGGAAATAACATTGAATGTCATGGTGGTAGCTAAATACATTTTATTACAAAAAAAAAAGAATTAAAAAATTCTGTCATATTTTTTGGCTGATATGTGCTATCTTATAAAACAAGTACAAACAATAGAAAAACACAGACCTTTGTAAACATGAAATATGCAAATATTCCAAACTTCAGCATAGATAAAATCTGTACCAACTGTACCGTGCACTAGATAAAACACAACATCACACGTAGGCATCGGGGGACTGCTCAGCACAGGAGTTTCCTGGGTTTTACCAGACTTTTTTTGGAATGTATAAACGATACTCTGAGTATCTGAGCATTTCTGACTTCCTGAGAAGAGACACGGTACAATTATCACTACAAGCGGCCAGGTATTGGAGAGGATTTTTTTACAAAAAGTTGAGTTTTAAAAAACTAAATTGAATATACATGTCTTAGAGGAACCCTCCAACTGAAACCAGACTTTGTTATGCCTATTTTAGGGTCTGTGGGGGTGTATACGAGTGTCACTTGATTGGGAATAATTCAAATTGATGAGTATTCGCTTTCAAAAAGAAACAGTCACCACCTAGACCTTCATCAATGGCCTCCTAAGAAGTCAACCAGTACCAGCAAGAACCCTGAATGAGCTCCCTGTAGATGTGCGTTGTTCCCTTATGGAGAAGACCCTTATTTGGCTTAAATTTGTCCGAAGTCTTGTTGCAAGGCTTCTTAAATTACATCAACTCAATATGACAACTGGTGGTCTCCACAAAAAGAAACAGTAACCACCTAGACCTCCATCAATGGCCTCCCAAGAAGTCAACCAGTACCAGCCAAAACCCTGAATGAGCTCCCTGTGGATGTACGTTGTTCCCTTAAGAAGGACACCCTTATTTGGCTTAAATTTGACTAAGTCCTATTGCAAGGCTTCTTAAATTACATCTACTCAATATGACAGCTGGTGGTCTCCACAAAAAGAAACAGTACCTGCCTAGACCTCCATCAATGGCCTCCTAAAAAGTCAACCAGTACCAGCCAAAACCCTGAAAGAGCTCCCTGTGGATGTACGTTGTTCTCTTATGGAGAAGACCCTTATTTGGCTTAAATTTGCCCTAAGTCTTGTTGCAAGGCTCAATTACATCAACTCAATATACCAACTGGTGGTCTCCACAAAAAGAAACAGTACCTGCCTAGACCTCCATCAATGGCCTCTTAAAAAGTCACCCAGTACCAGGAAGAATTTAGAACTCTCTGAGGATGGGTGTTTTTCCCTTTTGGAGAGGAGCCCTATTTGGCCTATATCCTAGGTTTCGTACCTTGACTCAATATGCAAAATGGTGGTGTCCACAAAAAGAAATACCCCAAACAACTTACTGTCAATGGATGTTTTTTGCTTTTGGATCTTTTGTAACATATTGTGCAAGTCAATTTTTACCAGTATTGAATAGTAGGACATTGTCTATTTGTTTCAGCAAAATTAGTAAGAACAAGTAGGTTGACATCTCCAATCCCTATTCTATTTATAGTGGGGTGCTCTCCAAAATGTCAGTTGAGAGTTCTCAGTTGTTGATACCTTTTCTTGGATAACTAAAAAGGATGATGTTAGTTGCAAGCTTTCAAGACTACTTAGGTCTCTTCATCAGGCATGGTATAAGACAATATCTGAAAAGAACACACATTTATACACAAATGGACAAGTTATCAACTAGGTTTCTCAGAGAAAAAGATGTCACTGTCCAGTGGTGCTTGTTTCTTCAGGAGTGTCTTCAGTTCCATGCCTGATAACGAGACCCAAGTTGTCTCGAAAGCTTGCAAATAACATCATCCTTTTTAGTTAGCCAATAAAAGGTATCAAAAACTGAGGACTCTCAACATCCATGTATTTATCCTCTGGCTAACGCGGTACAAAGAATCTGTAAGCTCTCCAAAATGTTGAAACCACTAATTTTATATAACCTCTTCCTAAAAATAGCAACAGAAGCTGAAGATGGGACTATATTTTATTAAACATTGATGAAATTAACAATGTACCATAAAATAGAGGCAAATTTTTGGACTCTGTGCTCTAAGCTGCCTTGACGTAGTTTTTGGTCACATTGATATCAGTTCTAGTAAGTTATTCTGATGAGTCCTTCTGAAGAAGGCCATAATCTCTTGAAATATCTAAAATTATTTTTAAAAACCATCTTCTAAAAGACAAACTAGTTGTGATTATTGAAGTCTTATTCAAAATCATCATGAAGATGTTTGGAGGGCTCCAAATCATGGACACGGGGAAACCAAAGATGATCACTCTGTTTGGAAGCTTAGGATAGCTGTAAGGTCAATGATGTAATTTTTGAATCATCTTAGGTTAAGTGCAAGAAATAAACAAAAACTTTAAGAATAAAATTTAGGCAGAGCCGGCTCCACCGTAGAAGAGACGCCACTGGAGACTGGGTATTGCTGCCACGAAGGATCCCAAAACATGGCGTATTTCTCTAGTACTGGTCATTGACACAGTTATCATGTTTTGGTTTGGAGCCCTGCTCAAGAGGTGCCTTTTTATTAAAAAAATATCTTTGGTACTATGGCACAATCTTCTAGGACATATGTTATGAAACTTAGTGCAAGTCAAATCGATGGGTTTTGCCCATAGTGGGCATTCACTTTGGTCATTCCCACCATTTTTTATAACCCTTCCGCACCGTATTTCCATTGTCGTAACACTCGGAGGACATTGAGAGATGTCGATGCATCAGTGCTAACACGTGTAATGACATTAAGTGCATGAACCGTCTACACAGACCTGCCCGATCATCTGAACTTTTTAGAAAATAAAACAAATTTTGGAACTGAGAAGTGCAAGACAGAAATCATAGCAAAGGCCGCAGTGCATTTTTAACATGAACATGACATAATTTAGGTACAAAATATAGTGCCCGTGGCTATAAAGCCCTTTAGCTAATTCATCTCTTACTGCTACATCTTCGTTTCAGTATATACCTGTAGCTAAAAGTATTTTTAATGTACTACGTCATTTTATGACCTATTCCAGCACATTGTAAGGATCCCTCTGGTATATTACAGGACAGACCTCTATATGCTCAAAAAAGAGGCACAGATACAACAAGGCACAAATTAAAACCAGATTCCTTTGGTATAGATATGATAGACATAAATACCTGAAGTCTTTATACAGTGGAAGTCAACATTTAATGGGCAGAAGAATTGGACTACACCATGTGCCAACATCACTTAGCTCATACCTTGAAGGGATTGGCCAGAAATTATTATTGATGGATGTTCAGCCCTGTCGAAACACAAGGCACGGAGCCTGATAACATTTTACTCTGTGTTCCTGTAAGGGCTGAGGGCTTTAACTTCAGACGTGGCTCCCAGATGGTCGAGTGTGTGGACCCCCAAACCAAAATCACCTATTGGTGGCCTAACCTGAGGACAGAAAATCAATAGCAATTCTTGAACTCCTCTTTGCGGTTGGGACCATGATGGAACATTTCATCTAGTTCGGAAGTTTTGTACCACCAAAACACCATCTAGTTTGGCACTTCTGTTCCACCAAAACACCATCTAGTTTGGCACTTCTGTACCACCAAAACACAATCTAGTTCGCCACTTCTGTACCACCAAAACATTATCTAGTTCGGCACTTCTGTACCACCAAAACGCCATCTAGTTTGGCTCTTCTGTACCACCAAAACACCATCTAGTTCGGCACTTCTGTGCCACCAAAACACCATCTAGTTTGGCACTTCTGTACCACCAAAACACCATCTAGTTTGGCACTTCTGTACCACCAAAACATTATCTAGTTCGGCACTTCTGTACCACCAAAACGCCATCTAGTTTGGCTCTTCTGTACCACCAAAACACCATCTAGTTCGGCACTTCTGTGCCACCAAAACACCATCTAGTTTGGCACTTCTGTACCACCAAAACAGCATCTAGTTCGGCACTTCTGTACCACCAAAACACCATCTAGTTCGGCACTTCTGTACCACCAAAACGCCATCTAGTTTGGCTCTTCTGTACCACTAAAACACCATCTAGTTCGGCACTTCTGTGCCACCAAAACACCATCTAGTTTGGCACTTCTGTACCACCAAAACGCCATCTAGTTCGGCACTTCTGTACCACCAAAACACCATCTAGTGTGGCAGGCGTATCTAAGACAATAGGCCTGTTTCCAAGTCAAAAATCTCAAACAAAAATGGACTTTTTTTTTACAGGTGAGTTAAACCCATCAAATGTTCACTTCCACATTGTATAACTGGGACATTATTATTGTTATTTTGATATGTTTGATTGATATTTTTGAAAAAATGTATATCTATGTAAAAATTAAAAAATTAAAATATACGTTTAGGGACCTATCTACACGTATAAAGAAACACTTCAGGGTCCAAATATTATTAAATAATTATAAATTAAAAAAAAATAAAAGAACAAAAAAAAAAAAACATTAAGATGACTCCAACTGCACAGAGAACAAAAAAGAAAGTTTACACAGATAAATTAAAAAAACATAAAATTCATACCATTTGAGCTAATATTGTTACATTTGATGTTGCATCGGAAAAATATTTTTGATTGTACATTTTTTTTTTTTTTTTTTATGGTTAAAATTGTAAAATGCAAACGTAAAATTTTGAGATAAGTGCATTTTGCATTGTTCCAAGTCTGTACCGTCACAAAATTAAATTGCAGAAACATTGTGATCATCACGTAGATGTATTTTGTGCAGCTTCTTGATGCTTTTGAGGTTTTCCCTTTTTTTTCCTGTAAATAAGGCACAATTTTTATAGCATTTTTTGGTACTGGAATACAATAAGTCTCCTTCGATTCCTACATATTTCTTCCCCTTATGAGATACAATAAAAATTGAGTTTCTTTGTAACTATTCTCTTTGGAATGTTTTTTTTTTGTTCAATATAAATATAAGCGAAAAATAGTTTAAAGGCAAAGTGTGCTTTTGGCCATCTTTTTTTATAAAAACGATAGCGGTAATTATTGATCAAAAAGTTCTATTGCAACAAAGTCTTGGAGTCACCAAATAGAACATGACACCATATAAATTGCATTTTCTTGACTGTTTAAGGCACTTTCATATGTATTTGATTAGTCTTAGAAATTGGCAAGGCAACAGGAGTGGAGTTGGAATCAATATGGCCGCCATACCGATTCATCCATTCGACCACTAGAATTTAAAACTGTTGGGGAACTGCTATGACTGCCATCCGCATCCACGCCATCATTCTGGCTTCCCAAATTGGGATTGATCAATGTGTTACCGTTGGCCGTTGTACAAGCTGGAAGCATTCTAGAAGGGGAACGATCACCTCCTGGGACCATAGGAAATTGGTATGATCCAGATGATGTACCATAGTAGAGATAGGGAGTGCTGCTGGTTTGGAAGGGTCCACTTTGGTTCTGGGATGAGCCAGGATACGGAGGTGGTAGATACGTATGATAGTGAGTGGTTGCTGACATACCCAGCGACATCCCTGAGGTGACCGGAGGCGTGTATGTGAACGTGGCAGGATAGTGCATTCGTGGATTTGAGAAGCGACTCTCCGTTAGTGAAGAAATACTTGTAAACTGCCTGGGATCCGAGAAAGGACTCAACTCTGAGGTACCTATGGAAGGAAAAACATTACGTGTTACTTGGATGTGACCAACACCAAAGAGACAAAAGTTTCATGAAACGATATTTTTAAGCATCAACACTTGTAACACATCAAGTTCAACAGGATCCAACCAACCAGTGGATGAGTGACGGCACTCTACCAGAATGTAAAGTCAATGTTGAGCCCCAGATTGGCTATAGTGCTTTCATCAGGAAATGGCCTCAGACCCAGAGTCCGGCCACTGGATCCCGAGTTGGGCTAAGTGATGAATTGTTTTAAACCAAATGAGTTGAACGACCCCTTTAAGATTTATCCTTATGTCCTCTCGATTTCACTTATTGGGGCTCATTTACTTACCTGGTCAAGTCGCGATCCCACGGCGCGTTGTCCCATGAGGATTCGGATCTGTCAGGATTCACTAAGGTCGTGCGCCCGATATCCAGCAGGTGTCGCTGCTGGGCTGAGGTCCGCCGGCGTTCACCTTCTTCCTGGTGCATGTAAGTGCGCGATCTTGCGACACAAAACGTTTTTTAAATTCTGCGTTTTTTCCGGATCCGTTGGGTTGTCTGACGGCCACATCCCCCGATTCTGTCGCATGAAAACCGGCGCCGATGCGCCACAACCCTATCGGGTGTGCCAAAATCCCGGGGCAATTCGGCGCAAAACTGAAATATTCGGGAAACCCGACGAAAGAGCCCCATTATGTTTTAGGATTTTGTTACGACAGGTTTTCACACCCGTCATCGTGCAGCATTTCCTCCCTCCACTATTAGGTCCTATAATAGTGGTTAAGGAGCTGCACATTAAAAAATCTAATAAGTCAATAACGTGTCGGTTAAAGTGGCAGTGGTCAGTCATGTTTTTCATAAAATTGTCCATAAAAATATTTTCAAGGGTTGACAGGGCCGGTAATTGCTCTGTAAGAGGTGACTGCATGCAGTCTCGTTTTTTTTTTTAACGTACAGCTTCAGAACGGCTCAGGTGGGTCAGGTAGGATTAATGTGTTAAAGCCATGGAGACCGCAGCAGCGTATAATAAGGGAGTCGCGGAACAACTCTGCAGCCAGTAAATGTAAATGGCACATATTTGTGTTTTCCACGCTCACTTGTAACCCCAAAAAGTCAATTGAAAGGGCAATAAATAAGTAAATTAAACGCTGAAGTATTCAAGCTGCAGCTACAACACCTTCCCTTTACTAGGAAATATATTGCGCCGGTCAGAAACGAGGAACAATTAAACGGCATGTGTTTCCAGTTAGTTTGTTGCAGGAGTCTCATTAAAGGCTCAGGTTTGGCTCGCCTCCAGCTCGGTCTGTCTGCTTCTCAATGGCTAATTCTTCTCCGTTACCCTTTTACCTGTTGTTGTCTGCAGAATTCGGAGGCCTAACAACCGTGTCATGACCGTTCTCCACACACACTCACTTATGCCAGGCAATGTCACTTGCCATTCATGTAACAATTACTAGCCAAATCATGCGGTTTTTTTGGGGGGAAGTGATGGGGAACAAATGTGTCCCTGGTTTGCAAAGCTTTGGTCTTTCACTCTCAATTACAATGGCTGAACGAAAGCAAAGTGGACGTCAGCTTGTCGACATAATTATGGAAAGATCCTAGTATTAATTTGACGGCTTATTACGCAGTTAGTTTTCTGTATGCTTGTATTAGGTTGTATTAACACAACCAGGAAAGACGGTAAAATATAACGGTAATACACAACGTATGGTTAAATGTTACAATTAATATCTAGGAAAATCTGAATAATAATGTAGTCTGTGATTTTTGAGGGTGGGGTTTCTAGAAAACCACTGGGGCAGGGGTAGGTAAGTGGGAGTGGGTAAGGAAAGAGAAACAACCAAGTGCACTTATTCTGCTCTGGCTCCTGGTTCCTCATATGTTCCCTGGCATTCTCAAGTGGGCAAGAAGAAGGGGCATAACTTGAGGGGGTGCAGAGGGTGCATGAGGCCTAGGTTCTTTTGGTGTATCTTTCCTATATGAGAAGACTAGTACTATAAACAATACATTATAAATGGGGGCCTGGCATGCATTTTGAACTTGGGCCCGGCAGCTTCAAGTCACACCACTGGCAGGAAGTGTCGGGGGTCACAGGACCTGCTGGACCCAATGAGTGGCTTCAGCAGGCCCCAGTCACATCACTTCTTCTAGGTCACATGGGCCTACTGAAGCTACTGTTTGGTTGCATGGGTCATGTAACGCTCAACACTTCCAGTCTGGATAGTAGTGTCGGGGAAGACATGACCATCATGACTTAGCCTGCAAAGGGGTAATCAGGCTTGGCAACACCTGAACCATAATTATAATTTTTGCATTTAAAAATATGTTTGATGTTGCATTCAATTATTGGATATTGATATGCGTTTTATATAACTTGTGCACTCTGGACAAGCCTTTTTAACATGCCCAGATAGGCAGAGCCTTGACTTGTAGAAGAGCGAAACCGAAAGCCATGGTTCCCACTTTCTATGTTATGGCTGAAATCTAAGAGCTGATTTTTCCTATACTCACAAGAGTGTGTTTCATAGAAGGAAAACCAGAAGAACCCAGAGCATGCCTAGGAGAGAAAAAACTCCATGTAGATGTCCTTAGTCAGATTTGGACCTAAGACTTGTCAACTGTACATATTAATCATTGAACTACCACCTAAATGGATCTTCACAGAAAGAAAAGGATCAGACCCAATCTCTTTTACCACCCACTTTTAGTTGCAGACCAGATCTCTGCTCATGAATGGAGAACTTTTCATAAAAAGCTGATGTTGACAAACCAAAAATAAAATCTGGGCCTCTTCCCGTAGAAAGGGTTGTGGAAATTGGAAAGTTTACAGTCTAAGTACAGGAAATGGGAGATGATGGCTATTTACAAACACCATAAACAAACTCTGTTCTGGAGTAACAAGACAATGTCATTGAAGGCTCCACAACACAAGCAGAGGTAGAGAGCATCTCCTCCTCCCTGTGATAAACATTGCATGGCTGATGTAAAGGTCACACTGGTCCGTGCACAGCCGAACGAAGACTCTCAAGCTATTTGCTCTATCCAGCCACAGAATAATATTTACGGTTTTGCCCTGGGTTAATAAAGCCGTATTTACTTACACCACGTTGATAAACTCAACCCACGATGACATCGGAGCCTCACAATGTTGAGAGACGGGAGCTGCAGACGTTCTCTGATCAAATATTTGTTTAATATAATGACTGCAACTGCACATAGTCACAAGACGAGGATCTCACAATAGTGTCAAGTATCTAAGATCAAGAACCGTCTGCTTGAAGAGTGAACAAAAAATATACTTTGTGTGCATTTGAGATTCTACCATATATATATATGTATATGGAGAACCACCATCCTCAAGTGTCAATTATAGTACCGAGATGCTTAGACACCATGACCAGATAAGACTCTGTAACTTTGTATTAGGCCTTGTGATCATGTGCTTTGAGCTAGCAGCATATATAGCGGCTAACTCGTGGCTCTGTCGTTTTCTATTGGGCAAGTCCAAAAGCAGTTGGCAAGTTCACAGGGTGGTGCCTCACGGTGTATGCATTGGACTATGAACATGCGGACTAAACGTGTCACAAAAGATGGTCAAGTCAAAAGACTGTCAGACATTTCCTATGGACATCATTTTCCGATGTCAGACGGGCATCACCTTTTCTGTGTATGAGGCCTTACTAGGAGCTTTTTACCAGTGCTACTGTACACACTGCTCTCAAAATAAGCGGCCCAAACATGTATTCAAAATGTACTCTCGTAAACTGAAGAATATACAAGTTGTACAGCTACGGTCGGACCTAGTGACACTGGTGTCTATTCAGTCACCAAGACGTCTCTCGAGTTCTGTTAGTTCTCCAGAATGTGGTACCCAGTTTAATACCCAACTTCAAACTCTCCCTAAAAAATATATGAATGGTAACCCAACCCTCCCCTGATGGCACATGTTAGGGTAAGTAAAGGTTGGACATTTATGGGACAAGTATCTAATGGATATGGCCAACCTTAATGAAGGGACAATAACTGTTAGTAAGAAAAATACTGAAACATTCATGAGCTGCTACTTTGTAACCATCTATTTTGGCACCTGTTGGACTCTCTATTGAATACTCAAACTGGGAATTTATTCTTTTTTTATCGGAGTTATCCTTAAAACTTTCAAAGTGTGTAATCGGTCCTTTGACTAATGCAAAATAATACAAAGTTGCGGACTGATTTAATCTTCGTAGTCCACAGCTGTTCTCTTTAGAGTGGGACATTTGAGGATCCAAAGGATGTTCTCCAAAATATGTCACACCAAGAATATTCATTTCAACTCAACATAAATCCTGCTCATAAAATGAATGTTTTTATTCAACTTTTTGCTTCATTGACAAACTCTTCTCCACACAAGACAACGCTCATTAAGCGGAAATCAACAGGGCTCCCTGACAGATTGATTACCAACTATGAAAACTTAAAGTAAAATAAGTAAAGAGGAGGGGGCGGAGGATTTTTTTGACTTTGAAACTAGATCTGTGATACTACAAAAGCTAGTCCTCGGGCAGCTGGCTGCTCGGCGAGCCCACACACAGTGCCAATGTAGCCATGTGACTGCTCTGTCACATCCTGCAGTCATTTCCAGCCAGCGTGCGTGCGTTCCTATTCCGCTCGGAGAAAAAAAAGAGGGACAAAAAAAAAAAAAAGGACGAGATATATTAGGAAGCAACATATGGAAACACTTTCAGTAAATCCGCTGCCATGAAATTCATAATGAGCAAGAAGCTTCAGATGTGGTTAGGAGCCTGAGATAAGACCCTGAAAACAAGGACAGACGACAAGACTCCCCTCGCTGTCTCTGCCTCATAAAAAGCAAAAAAAAATCCTGGTTATGAGGGAAGGTAGCAAGGTATCAAAAAGCGGCGACTGATGGTCAACTGGATAATCACCAAACACTTGTCACTCCCAGTCCTGCGCCATACGGGACTACAAAGGCGCCGGCTCTTACAACATGTGGCTGAATCAGCCTTCTTGAACGTCATTTATTATTCTGATCGAATACTGAAAAGTTAATCTCCAAGAAAATAAGCTGTGGGGGGAGCTGCGTGCTTAATCTGAGTTTTTGATAAGACAAGACTTAAATGTTGGAGTGTCAGGTCTGTGTGATTTATCGTCTGCGGGGGGCGCTGAGAGGCAACATTTGTTACTGTGGATCAAGGGAGAAAATTAAGGCTGTCACGGTGTAGACTCCTCTAGCAGACGAGGCAAGAGAAGTTAATCTGTATCATCGGCACGAAGCAGCACGTGAAGCGGTTTGGGTCACCAGAGACCACACGACGATCTGACATGTTGGCCTGAAAATTGATTATCATCTTTATTGTAATTCTGGATGAGTGGCAGCTTAAGACTTGGTTTGCAACATGGGGCATTGATATCAAGAGGCCCTTGCAGACAAAGTTATGGTTTTGGCTGAACATATCTGGTCATAAAAGTTCTGAAGGTGACCTCATTCTCCAATGTAAGCAGGCGCAATGAAGGCAAGATAAGGCATGCACTCTATTCATTCTGTAAGGTACAGAAGGGAAAGCAGAACAATGGGCCGATATTTTTGGTAGCATCAAATTTCTTACATACAAGCCATGAGCTGTATGGAGCGGTAACGTCTAGTCAACAGAAATCAAACATAATTCTTATATTACATTGGGGGTTGTTCTCACTGATTTCTAGGTAATAACAAAAAAAAAAAATCATAACATATTCAGCATCTATCTCCACACATTTGTTAGCGATACTTCTTTAGGATGTCTTCCCATTTGGATACCATCCTAGTAATCACTGGTGACTTACCTGTCACAACTTACAGCTGCAACGTAGGAAATGGCATTGAGTCACACTAAGAAGTATACAACCATAACCAATTTTTTTTGTGCGGATATCAATTTCAGATCTTGATGGGGTATCTCTGCCTTAAAAAACGCCCACTTCAATTTCTCAAGGAGTGTTTTTCATATTTTTACATTTTTGTTACGCACGTTCGCCGTTTAGTTTTATTTTTCAATTTTTGCTCCACTCGTTTCCAGTTTAGAGATTTTATTCTAAAAAACACTATTGGGATTTTATAAAAAAAAATAATTAATAACTTTTTTCATAGTCATTGATCAGGAGTGTAATCCTAGGATCCCATATCATCACAATCAAAAAAACAAAGATCTCAGTAGATATTTCACCTGTTGTCAAGAAACAAGTCAACGTGGGCAGATTTTAGGTGTGACAAATGCAATAGTATTTTCGAACACCCACACAGCGTTGTAATAAAGCAAGTATCGCTGTGAATTAAGAACTGAACAATGTGGTTTTTCAATGTGCAACCAGTGTCCGATATTTACATAGCAAGTGTATGAAAACAACAGCAGGCATTGTGATCCACATCTCTCCGAAGCAACCAAAATATGCCCTGTTGATGAGACCCTCACTTATGTCTGTGTTTCCCATTAGGGTAGAGGAAAATCAATTTATGAAATGAAATTCCTTAACAAGACTCCAGTAGACTAGATATCGATGAGTTATAGAAGAATAAATGAAGCTAAATAAATATAAAAATAAAATATCTATATACCTGAGAGGCGTCTAGGCACATCCGTGATAGCTGGAAGCCCTGTACCTCGGCTTGAGGATAAGGGGGTCGTGGAATGAATGGATGGAGAAGTCATCTGGCTCAGATACGATGGATAGGACTGGTCATAAGACCATGGAGGGGATGACTGCGTTTGTCTGGGGTCTAAAATGAGAAAATAAAAGAGAGAAATTCTTTAATTACTAAAATTATCTTAAAAAAAATAACATACTCATAAAACACATAATGGGATTCTACCTAAAGTGGGTACGGAAAGTATTCAGACCACTTGAAATTTTTCACTTTGCAGCCAATCGATAAAACAGAAATGTAGATATTTTTGCTTATTTAATTAATCGAGAAAAACTGAAATATCATATGGTTATAAGTATTGAGACCCTTTGCTCAGAAATGATTATAAGCTTTGGAGCTGGTGCAGTCAGGAGTCTTCTTAGGATGATGCAACAAGTTTCTCACCCCTGGATCTGGGGATTCTCTGCCCCTTCCTGGCAAATCCTCTCCAGTTCCCTCAGGTTGGATGGTGAACGTTGGTGGAGGTCATTTTCAAGTCTCTCCAGAGATGCTCAATTGGGTTTAGGTCCGGGCTCTGGCTGGGCCACTCAGGAATTGTCACAGAGTTGAAGCCTCTGCTTTGTTATTTTAGCTGTGTGCTTAGGGTCATTGTCTTGTTGGAAGGTAAAAACCTTTGTGCCAGTCTTAGGTCCAGAGCACTCTGGAAGAGGTTTTCATCCAGGATATCTCTGTACTTGGCTGCATTCATCTTTCCTTCAATTGCAACCAGTCGTCTTGTCCCTACCCCCTTAACATGATGCTGCCACCACCATGTTTCACTGCCGGGATTGTATTTGGCAGGTGATGAGAGTTGTGGTCATCCCAAACTTCTTCCATTTAAGCCACTGTGCTCTTAGAACCCTTGAGTGTTACAGAAATTTTTTTGTAACCTTGACCATATCTGTGCCTGGCTACAATTCTGTCTCTGATCTCCTTGGGCAGTTCCTTAGACCGCATGATTCTCATGTGCTCTGACATGCACAGTGTGAGCTGTGAGGTCTTTTATAGAGAGGTGTGTACCTTTCCTAATCAAGTCCAATCAGTTGAATTAAACACAGCTGGACTCCAATGAAGGAGTAAACCCATCTCAAGAACGATAAGAAGGAAATGTGAACATGTGAGTTAAATATGTGTGTGACAGCAAAGGGTCTGAATACTTATGACCATGTGACAATTTAATAAATTTTCAGAAGTATCTACATTTCTTTTCTTGTGTCGAGATGGGTTGCAGATTGTACATTAATGAGCAAAACAAAATAACTTTTTGACCCTACCAATTGGCTGCAATAAAAAATTTATAGGGTTCTGAGTACTTTCCGTACCCACTGTATTTTACCATGGCTTGTTAGCATATATTGTGTATTTTTGAGAAGGATCTGTAGGAAAATATAGTCCAAACAACATCATATTCAATTGATAAAGACAATAACAGTAAAAATGGAAGTACACCTATAAATTGTCTGTAACCTGTCCTGTTGCGCCCCCACAGTGATAATAATGAGTTATACTATTCTCAGAAATTAAACCATAGATATAGTTAGTCCTCCAAGGAGAAGTCTAGTCTTGGATGTCTCCATAACACACACATGTGTGGTCCAGCAAGGCTTCTTTGACCTTGGTTGCATGGCAGTCTTCATTTCAAAGTCATGTTAAATTTTGGAAAAGTTGTGCGATAGTTGTATGAACAGAGGTCATGTGATGGTCATGGTAACCTCAAGTTTTACCAGTATCCGTATTACGCAAGATAAATCACTTATTGCTGACGCAGGTGAACCGGCTCTTGGCTTATTTTGCTCTTTAGCCATCCAAGTCTCATGAACGCTAATCTTTCTCAGGGGAGTTGGCGACATAATATTTCACATCCGAAAAGGATTTGGCAATTGACTTGATACCGTCTGGTTTTCAGATAAACCACATGAAAAAGCTGATAGAACTCGGAGCTAGTATTGGTACGCCGGCCTTGTAGGCTCTGCCAGCGAGTCCTATTATCCAATTTCAACATTAAGCAGACACATTCACAGTCAACGAGAATTTGTTCCAAGAGGAAGACTACCCTTAATCCTATTAACAAGTGTCCAAGAAATAGGAAACAGGTTGGAACGTAATTCCTGGTCCATCCTCCGACCTCCCTGGATTTTATGTGCGTCCAGTAGCCGTTTGGGAAACTGCTATTAGATCAATGACTTAACCAGACCTCATTAGTCTGTCCTATAAAGAGCTGGATGGGTTTTAGGAGCTCTTACATAAATTGGCCGGGCAGCCGACTGTGTCGTTTGGATTTCCTCTAGTTAAAAAAATTGAAAGAAATAGAAATAAAATAAAACAAACAATGTGACTTATGGAAACTGCATAGACGCGAACATTGGCAAGTGTAGAGCGCGGCCTCACCCTCCTCGGCTTGAAATAGCAGACCGTAGGAAATTTGTGTTGAGTAACACAACCGTTATGGACTGGGATTCACAATAACTCAAGTCACATATTAATATTGAAAATTTTATCAAAACGTCTCAGATTCCTATAGTTTTGTCCATAAATTTATACCCTAATAGCTGGTATTAAGTTATATATTACAGTAAAATCCCAAAATCATTGCACCAGTGATTATGGATTCTGGGAGTCTGGGAAATATGGCTGAAGAAAACGTCAAGGACTGAATATACTCGTGTAGAGCCGGAGTTACTCATAAGAACTGAAAACTATATCTTACACATTCGTCCCATTCCATACTATTAAACTTTATCGTATCCTTATACTGGAGATAATCTTGTAACCAATACGTCTTTGTTTTGAATTGTGCTAGGAAACAATAGAAGTTGGAGGAAGACCACACAAACAATGGAGAACATACAAGCCCTGTGCAGATGGTGCCCATGCTCAGAATTGGCCACAGGCTCTAGTTTCTAAGAGGGTCCAGAGGCCCTGTCTGTCTCCCTTATTTGGATCAGCAAAGAAACTTAACCCCTTGTGGAGATTGCCTATGCAGGACACCTTTATAGATGTTTTGGGGAAGGAATACGTATACAAATATGTTTTCCAACGTGGGTAAAGTAAGACAATTCCTCTAAGGCTACTAAAAAGCTAACTAGTCACCAGGAATATCATTTTTAGCTGGCGAGAGGTTCCTATAGACCACTGATGGCGAACCTTTTAGGCACTGAGTGCCAAAACTACAAGCAAAAGACAGATATTTTCACAAAGAGCTAAATGCCAATTTAAAGTAATTCAAAGGTTTCAAACGTATTGGCGCCCTGATTACACCAATACGAGAGAAAGAATGAGAAATTTGGATTGTTATTGTAGTTTCCCTCTAAAGTCCTCTTAACGGGTTGAATTATGGTTCCGGAGAAGAGGCTACAATGATAATCAAGCTCTGTCCACACCTCCTTGATTCAGGTCTGGAGTCCTGAATGTTGACCATTGTGCTGGGCGATGGCCTGGGTGCCCAAAGAGAGGGCTCCGAGTGCCACCTCTGGCACCTGTGCCATATGTTCACCACCGCTGCTATAGACTATGCTATGCTGATTTTAGAAATGCATTTGTCAGAAAGCTAAGTACTGCTACTACTTTATTTCACTTTACTTGGCTCCCTGTTAGCAGCGTGCGGTGAGTCTCGGGAAGGAGAGTGCAGCTGCAGCAGTCTGTGTCTCAGTCTCCTCCCCTGTTCCTGACATGTGCATTCCTCAGGCAGGGGAGGGAAATAGCGTGAAAGAGAGGAAGAACGCATCAAGGAGACTGAGACGCAGAAACACAGGCTGCCGCACCTGCCAAAATCCATCACAAGCTGGTGATATAATGTGAAATAAACTTTTATAAAGTAGTGTCAGTCTTCAGAATGCTGACAAAAATTTTTTTTTAAATCAGCATAGTATAGAAAATTGTAACCTGTCACCAGCTTAAAATAACATCGCTTTAAAGGGACACTCCAATCAAAGCTGATTTGTTGAATTATACCTCATGCAGGGTCTCAAGGGAGGGGCTCAAAAATTGAGCTGATAATATTTTGTGGATTATTTTTAGACCCTATAGACTGGACAATTATCAGTATGAAGAATGTTTCTTATCACTTATATCTTATAAAATCTGTTTCTCTCCGAATGTGGTGAGACAGGGTAACCGCAGCAGATTGTACTAAATATCTATTTTTAAAATAACATTTTCCTATAGCGCAAAGTGGTTCTAGATGGTAAAATATTCAGTGTAATTCGACAACCATAGAAAAGAGACCGTGTAACGTTACAAGATATGATAGAAAGATGCTAGATACATAGCTAGAGATAAACAAAGGGGGTCATTTATCTTTTGCTTATGTTGGTGTTTTTGCGCCTTTTCGCTGCATAATTGCCCCCCAGCAGCTTCCCCTCATATTATGTGCCCCCAGCAGCTTCCCCTCATATTATGTGCCTCCAGCAGCTTCCCCTTATAATTATGTGCCCCCAGCAGCTCTCCCTCATCTTTTTCCCCTAACAGCTACCCAACATATTTTGTCTCTAGAAGTTCACCCTTATAATTATTTCCACTAGCAGCTTTCCCTTATATTGTGGACCCTGAACATTTCCACCTAATATTATTTTCTACCAACAGCCCCCTATTATTTTGGTCTCTCAACTATTTTTTACCTTATTGCTGCTAATTAAAAAAACAGTAATCCCCAGATACTCACCTATCCCCGCTTCCCCCGCAGCAGCAGCCATCACGCAGAATGACATCACATGATTGTGCCTGCCAGACTCTGTGGCACACAGGAGCAGCAGAGACACCGGGAAAATACACAGAGCTGATGATCTTCTGCATCCTCACTGTATTCACCAGGCAGCATATTATAGAGCAGAAGGAGCAGAGTAGGCTCCCATATTGTTGTATGGGAGAATGTGTAATATAACTTGTCTTTTAATTATTGAAATTTCTAATTGTCCTCTGCCTAGGAGCCGTGTGTAACTGATAGGACCTTCCCCAGGCTAAAGTCTTCTTATTTTGTTGTTTTCATCTAGAACAAAGCGTTAAATGTAACAGCTGCTTGGACAGAACATCTGACCATTGTAATTCTATAGCAGAGGTGACTTGTGTCGGCTTCTCACAGTGCGCAACGGTTGCTGGTTTTATTAAGATTGGTGAGTATTACTGCATTACTGTGTGGTTATGCCCATCAGTCACATCACCTGTGTCACAATCTCAGGGGAAATAGTCCCTTAGGACTAGGTGAACTCCTGGTCTTCGGGAGAGCCAGCCGCAAAGCGGGATGGTCTTGTTGCGGCGGGGAGCACCAGGTTGCTTCACGGGTGCGACGGGGCCCGCGGCGGCAGCCAAGGTAGGGACCCGAAGACCACAGGAAGGCAGGACCTCGGATGGCAGGCAGGACCTCAGATGGCTGTCAGGACCTCGGAAGGCTACTGGATTACCGAACCGCCACAGGATACCATGATCGCCACAGGATACCAGGACCGCCACAAGATACCAGGACCGCCACAGGATACCAGGACCGCCACAGGACACCAGGACCACCACAGGACACCAGGACCGTCACAGAACACCAGGAACACGGAAACAACACAGAACACAGGAATCACAGAATACACATAGGTGTCTGGAAACGCTCGGGAACACGTAGGGCTTTCTCTTCAGTAACAGGACATAAAGATCCGGCAGGGGATCCTGGGAGTAGCCAAGCTATATAGTAGAGCCAGGAATGCTGGCGCCAATAAGGAGGACACTGGCCTTTTAAATTCTTAGAAAGTAGACACGCGCGCCCTACACAGGAGACAGACCTGCAGCCTGGACGGGACCGCGATGGAGCCATCAGGAGCCGGGACAGGTAAGTACTGACCCGGGGGGAGCGGGGCTGCGGCAGCAGAGCACGGGTGCCCCCGCGATCCGAGACATGGATCGCGGGGTCACCCATGATAGTACCCCCCTTTAGGGCCCCTCTTTTCTTCTTCTTCAGCCCGCTGTTCTTCCTTCTTCGCCTCCTCCAATTCTTCTTGGTGATAAGACACCTTAGGAGGAGAGCAGGCACCGAGAAGATCTGTGAAGCCGCAGGCTGGGTCAGCTCCTGGCACACCGGAACGGCCTCAGGGGAGGCCGGTGGAGACTCTTGAGCGGCCTCAGGGGAGGCTAGTGGAGACTCTGGAGCGGCCTCAGGGGATGCCGGAGCAGCCGTGGAAAGCTGCGGAGTCTGGGGCGCCACTGGAGCAGCACTGGCAAGCTGCGGAGTCTGGGGTGCCACTAGAGCAGCACTGGCAAGCTGCGGAGGCTGCGAAGTCTCTGGAGCAGCACTGGCAAGCTGCGGAGGCTGGGGTGCCACTAGAGCAGCACTGGCAAGCTGCGGAGGCTGCGAAGTCTCTGGAGCAGCACTGGCAAGCTGCGGAGGCTGGGGCGCCACTGGATTAGCACTGGCAAACTGCGGAGGCTGCAAAGTCTCTGGAGCAGCACCGGCAAGCTGCTAATTCTCTGGAGCAGCACTGGCAAGCTGCGGAGTCTCTGGAGCAGCACTGGCAAGCTGCGGAGTCTCTGGAGCAGCACTGGGAAGCTGCGGAGTCTTTGGAGCAGCACTGGGAAGCTGCAGAGTCTCTGGAGCAGGACTGGACACCAGGACCGCCACAGGACACCAGGACCGCCACAGTATACCAGGACTGCCACAGGACACCAGGAACACGGAAACAACACAGAACACGGGAATCACAGAATACACGGAGGTGCCTGGAAACGCTCAGGAACACGGAGGGCTTTCTCTTCAGTAACAGGACACGAAGATCCGGCAGGGGATATAGCAGAGCCAGGAATGCCAGCGCCAATAAGGAGGACGCTGGCCCTTTAAATTCTTAGAGAGTAGGCGCGCACCCTAGCAGTGGGAGCACGCAGCCTAAACAGGAGACAGACCTGCAGCCTGGACGGGACGCGATGGAGCCATCAAGAGCCAGGACAGGTAAGTACCGACCCGGGGGGAGCGGGGCCGCGGCAGCAGAGCACGGGTGCACCCGTGACAGGAACGGACCGGGGACCGTGCGGCAGACCAGGACATGGGTGCCCCCGCAATCCGAGAGATGGATCGCGGGGGTCACCTGTGACAACCTGGTTGCGTCTTAGTCATTTTAAAGGGAGTGATACTGAGGTGCAATAACAAGCAAAACCACTATGCAGTGTATGGCACTGTGCTCAGTAAGGATTGAAGGGACTCATCAATGATCCTACTGTAAATGCTACAGACCCTTTAAATCAGGGGCACTCGACTTTTTTTTTCCAAGGACCACATTATCCTACAGTTGAGCTTCAAAGGGCTGCACTAGTAACCAGCACTCTAGAAGCACTTACCATAAAGCATCACAAAATCCCACCACCGAAATTCTACAATGCAGCATAAAATATCAACCCAGAATCCAAACAAATATTCCCCCAGTCATAGTCATGCAGGCAATTTCAATAGCACAAACCACAGATGAAACATTACTAATATTAATGGAGAACTCAAAGCAGACAATATTAATGGAGACCCCAGAGCAAACAATCTTAATGGAGAACCCAGAGCTGACAATAATAATGGAGAACCCATAGCAAACAATCATAATGGAGAACCCAGAGCAGACAATCATAATGGAGACCCCAGAGCAAACAATCATAATGGAGACCCTAGAGCAGACAATCATAATGGAGACACTAGAGCAAACAATCATAATGGAGGACCAAGAGCAGACAATAATTATGGAGAGCCCAGAGCAGACAATAATAATGGAGAGCCAGGAGCAAACATTAATAATGGAGACCCCAGAGCAGACAATAATAATGGAGAACCCAGAGCAAACAATCAAAATGTCGACCCCAGAGCAGACAATAATAACGGAGAGCCAAGAGCAGACAATAATATTACAGAACCCAGAGCAGACAATAATAATGGAGACCCCAGAGCAGACATTAATAATTGAGAACACAGAGCAGACAATTATAATGAAGAACCAAGAGCAAACAATAATAATGGAGAACCCAGAGAAGACAATAATAATGGATACCCCTGAGCAGACAATAATACTGAAGACCCCAGAGCAAACAACCATAATGGAGAACCCAGAGCAGACAATAATAATAGAGAATCCAGAGCAGACAATAATAATGGAGACCCCAGAGCAAACAGTTATAACGGAGATCCCAGAGCAGATAAAAGTAACAGTTAGACAATGATCAGAGAATCCCCCAGAGTAGACACAAATAATTATGGAAACTCCATAATAACAGAAAAAAGACCCCAAACTAGACAAAAAAACAAAATAATGGGGGTCATTTACATTAGCGTTTTCCCGACGAGTTACCCGAATATTTCCGTTTTGCGCCGATTTTCCCTGCATTGCCCCGGGGTTTTGACGCATCGGATTGTGGCGCATCGGCGCCAGCATGCACGCAACGGAAATCGGGGGGGGGCGTGGCCGAACGAAAACCCGACGGATTCGGAAAAACCGCTGCAAAAAATTGTGTCGCGAAAATTTCACTCACCTTCATCCAGGACAGGCCGGTGTATTTCGAGGCATTCCAGCGGACTTCAGCGCAGCAGCACCACCTGGTGGACGGCGGAGGAACTACCATCATAAATCCTGGCCGGACCCGAATCCAGCGCAGAGAACGCGCCGCTGGATCGCGAATGGGCCGGGTAAGAAAATCTGCCCCAATATATTCACCAGTCATTGTGCTAATTCTGTTTTGAGCCCACAGACAGACCTGGTAATTTTCCATGTGCTGGTAGTGGAAGACATCAGACTGATAACATTATCTGATATAGATGATCCATCCTGAGGATTAGACATCAATATATACTGTATGTCTCCCTTAAATATTAAAGAGGGGGTGAGATCTAACCAAGAATCATCATATCTAGAAATACATTGAAACTTACCCAATTCTGGAAAATCAGTACCCATCGTAACCACATCCCCAAACTTAAGGCTCTGTGCACACGAACCGATATGTGGCTGAAAAGTTTGTGGATGAATATACGTCCCCATAGACCCCTTTGGGGTCCGGCCATGGTACGGTGAGCTCACACGTGGGTCACCGAGAAGAGCATGCGTATATTTTCGTACAGCTGGGCTGCTTTTGTCAGTATGGAGATGTAGTGCTCACCCCTCCAGCCGCACATATGCTACACCTTGGTCCCATCTCGGGCGTTGCTTACATTGTGTGCATGAGGCCTTTGTTGTCAGGAGTAACATTTCGCATCTTATGGGCTTTAATAGGAAATTCAATTACGGGGCACATTTATCGTACACTGGCACATAGTGAGCCATTGTATGATGGTGCCCCCATCGGATCGGGAGGCTCTAAACTCCTGCTAAATCCCATTGTGCAGCTGGTGGGGCATTTCTACACCAAGTCTGACATAGTGTAGAATTGTGCCCTAACCCATGGTTATAGGCAGTACCCAGGCATGGGGGCAGGAGTACCTCCCACCAACCCACTCTGCTGTCAACCGTGCCCCCCTTTACACCCCTCCATGCCTACTTGTCATAGAGGTAACGGAATAGGCACAATTTCTGACGGTGCATATTTCAGGGCTTTTACGCCAGATTTCTGGTGTATAAGACCTGTAATATGTGGTCCTACATACTTAATTAAGATTTTTATTTCTGATAAAATGATGTCTTGCTGTCCAGCAATCGGTTGTGATATTTGGAAAAAAAACAGGAAGTTGGTTAAATTCCCTGCAGCGCCTCCGCAGGTGAAATGAAGCATTACATGGTGCTACTTTTCCTCTCTATGGGTCACTGAAGGAACCAGTGGGAGCGGGAACCCTTGGAGCAGTCCATTTTATTGATACTTTTCTAACAATTAGGGATCAGACAGCAGAATAACATTCTTGGTGTCTTATATTATTGCAGGTGATGTGAAGACCCCTTTTATCTACAATGGTTGCCCCTTTGACGTACCCAATAAATCCTGGCTCTTCATCTCTGCCAAGGGCTTTTATATGCAGTCCTATGTAACTTACTGCAGCTGGGAGAAATGTAACATGAACTACTGGAAAAGTCATACCCATTTAGTTGTATATCCCAATGTTGCAAAACAAGTGTCGGTGGACCCTTTCCTAGTTCCTCAAGATGCTGAAACCAGTAATGGCCTCTCCTGCGATTCTTGCTATGAGGAGGGGACGGTGGAGGGATGTACGGCGAGCGAGAGAATAGACTGCGGAGGAGATCAGACAATATGTGTGGATTACAGAGGCGTCGTGAAGAACCCAGGTACAGTATATAGTATATACAGTGTATAGTGATCATAGAGAGTATATACAGGGCCATGTTTACACAAGCCCTGAATGAGACACAATTCCCGATAAATCTGGAACATAATGATGCACCATTGAGGAGTCCAGATCTAGTCTATCTATGTGTCTGTCTATCTATATGTCTGCCCAGGGCCGATTCTAGCATATTTGCTGCCTGAGGACAATATTAAAATGCTGTCCCCCCACACACTCCTATTCCAGTGCCTTCACCCAGTAAATGCTGAAAACTTTACTAAATACTAACAATTAACATCCCCACAGGCAGCTCCCTGACACTGTGTGACTGGCTACAGGTTCTTGGAGTCATTAGTGGCAGGTAGTACCTTATAGATGACAATCTCTTCCATCAGTAGGACTTTATTCCGGGTTCTCCAATCCATGACGTATCACTGCTGAGTTCACGGCCGGATATCTTCAGCTCGTGCAGCATCTCCACCCGATGTCCCTAAAAATACCACAGTCACTTACAGTATGAAGTCTCCTGGATAACAACACTGCGCTCCTAAATATTATATACCCCTCACAACACAATTGGCCTCACTCTCCTACACATATAAAACATCCCTTCATAATATACAGGCGCTCCCCTACTTAAGAACACCCGACTTACATACGACCTGGATGTTGGTAATTCAATGTAATTTAGCCTTAGGCTACAATAATCAGCTATAACAGTTATGAAATGGGTCTTTTGATAGAGAAGTAATGGAATAACACTCACCACGGTATGTCCTACCAATGCGATTTATTTGTACATACTTACAATAACAAGACGTGCAAGTAACAAATCATGGGGACGGAAGGACGCAGGGACTCAAAAAACGACAAAAAAAACAGCTGTTTCGCGCACGGAGCGCTTTACACATGTAAAACACTGTGGCCATTTAAACCCATCTACTCACGCCCCTTTTCGGTAACTCGAGTTCCTATTGGTGCTCCACTAATTGGTACTCCTTACCATTAGCGCTAGGAAACGGTGCTTCGTTTTTTCTATGAATTATAAAAACCAACCATGTATCATGCACTTACCGGGTTCGGACTCGTGCTGCCTCCCGCTCTCGTTCGGCTGTTGCCAAAAAGGAAACTCATGTGGCCAACTCCAACTCACGGCCCGCCCAGCCACGAATCCCCGCAGGCGGAGTGCGGTGTTGAGCCGTCTCGGGATAGGCGCACGGCAGAGGAGGCATGTGCGTAATGATTACTATAGATAACGTGTAAACGAATTGACGCACCTTAAAAGGAAAGGAACGGGGGGGCAGAGTGGAGAATGGGATAGAAACGGCCTGAATTTTAAAATATAAATTAGTCACTAACTAAGAATGACACGAAAAAATGCTAATAGTAACCCTTGATATGAGAAAAAAATGAGTCTACTATCAGGGCATACAATAGCTATGAACTCAATGTACAGTAACAATGATTACTATCTTACAAATATTAAAGGTGGCGTTAAATGGCTGTCAGAGGTTTACATGATATTATGCTGAAATCAAAAACATCATAGTATGCGTAACGTCAAATGAAGACGCTCATGTCTAGTCTATCATTTAGTCCCAGAGGGCCTAGGGCTCCTGTGCGTAGGATCCATCTACCTTCTTTTTGCAGTAGAAGGCGTTGTCTATCGCCTCCTCCTCGTAAAAATAGGAACCCGTTCTATACCTGCGATTTTCAGAACCTTAAGATCCGAATTGTGGTACGTTTTTACGTGCTCTATTAGTCGTGGTGCCCCATGGCCGGTTCTTAGGGACCAAATATGCTCACCAAACCATATGTTCAGTTTTCTTATAGTTTTCCCTATGTAAAACCTCCCACAATCACAGAAAATTACATAGACCACGAAGTCCGTTTGACATGTAATGAGATGCTTAAGTCTTATTGTATGGCCTCCACATAGGAGGCTCTTTTGCTCTTTTGTTTTAATGAATTGTACACAATGGCTACAACTGCCACAAGGGTAGTTCCCTTTAGGTGTACTCGTTTCTAGCCAATTGTTTCTAACGGGGTTGAAAGCACTCCTTACTAACCCCAACTTGATGGTCCTCCCTCTTCGGAAGGTTACCAAAGGTCCTCTAGCTGTTATCTCAGTTAGTTCCTTGTCTGCCTCTATTATATACCAATTGGATCTGATGGCTGATTTGATCAAGTCCACCTGGGGTGTAAAATCAAAAGAGAAGACAAACCTCTCCTTCTCTGTTCTACATTTCTGCTTTTTGAGGAGTCTATTGTCACCTTGTGCTATCTTTCTATACTTTTTTGCTCACTCAAAGGCTTCGTCTATAAGTATCTCCGGATAGTCTCTTGCTAAAAGTCTTGTTTTCAGTTCATGGGAATGTGCTAAAAAACCTTCTTCTGTGTTGTTAATCGGGAGACCCGTACAAATTGACCGTATGGTACGGCCTTCTTAACGTATCGGGGATGGTAGCTATGAAAGTGTAAAAGAGCATTTTTAGCTGTACTTTTTCTGAACACTTTTTTCTCCAGAGCTCCCTCTTTTTCTTCAACCATGACGTCTAAGGCTATATTCACACTGCCGTTGCCCGCCCGTACCGTACCGTAGCGGGCAATGGCAGTGCACAAGGAGAGGAGGAGCAGCTCACCCCCGCCCCTCTCCATAGCGATACATGGCGCACGGCGCCGTATTACGGGAAAAGATAGGACAGGTCCTATCTTTTTCCCGGGTATGGAGCGGTACGGTGCCGCACGTGTGCTGCACCGTACCGCTCCCGTAGGGCGCCGTGTGCCCATTGCCGTCTATGGAGGACGTATATCGGCCATATGTACGTCGGCCGTATATACGTCCTCCATACGGTCGTGTGAATGTAGCCTAAGAACTCCAAACAACTACCTCCTATGTTGTATGTGAAACACATGTTCATGGTATTATGTGTGTTCAAATATTGGACCATGTCTTTAAACCGTTGCTCCGTGCCCCTCCATACTATGAAGACTTCGTTCACATAGCGTTTATATGTCTGTAAATGCTTCAAGAACGGATTAGTTTCAGAAAAAATGTATTTATCTTCAAATATGGCCAGAAAGAGGTTGGCGTAGGTACAGGAGACTGGGGTCCCCATCAATGTCCCCTCTCTCTGGCCATACCAAGTATTATCATGCTGAAATGCAGGTGTATAAACTCTCGACATCTATTGACATCAAAAAGTCCCCTGGTTGCCATGACAGATTATGCACTATGTCTAGGAAATGATTTGTGTCTTTAATGTAAGATGGTATGTTATGCAGTGCAGGTCTTAACAACCAGTCTATGTACTGAGACAATGGGGGTCATTTACTAAGGACCCGATTCGCGTTTTCCCGACGTGTTACCCGAATATTTCCGATTTGAGCCGATTTTCCCTGATTTGCCCTGGGATTTTGGCGCCCACGATCGGTTTGTGGCGCATCGGCGCTGACATGCATGCGACGGAAATCGGGGGCGTGGCCGAACGGTAACCCGCCGCCTTTAAAAAAAAAAATTGGTTGCACGGGCCATACTCACATGCACCACGATGAAGACGATGAACTCCGGGGCACCTCGGCGGACTTCGGCGCAGCAGCGCCACCTGGTGGACATCGGGCGCAGGACCTTCATGAATCGCCGGAAGACCCGAACGCTCATCAGAGAACGCGCCGCTGGAACGCGAATGGACCGGATAAGTAAATGTGCCCCAATGGTTCCGTTACTGATCCTATGGCGGCCACTATTGAGCGGGGCCCAGCGGGGACATTTTTGTGGATTTTTGAAACAATGTACCAGTTCAGTTTTTTGGGGAGTTGGGGTAGCAACTTGTCTCCTGTTTTTTTTTATATTAGGCCCCTTTTTTTTTTTTAATATTTTTATTTCAAATTACAATAACAAAAATTAGGTGATCAACCTACATTATTCCGAGTGCAGTCGGATTTATTAGTGTTTTAACAGTTAATCGTTGCATATTTAACAATACAGGTATCAAACTTTGCGTGTGTATACATCTTAACTATATGGTGGTCAAGTACTGCATTTTAGATACAACCGTCTCTTTAGTCACTCAGTCATCATGGGGCAGATTTACTTACCCGGTCCATTCGCGATCCAGCGGCGCAATCTGGTAGTTCCTCCGCCGTCCACCAGGTGGCGCTGCTGCGCTGAAGAGCATCAGAACGCACTGGAATACACCAAGGCCGGCTGAGTGAAGGTAAGTGCAAGCTCCGCGACACAATTTCCTTTTTTAAATGCGTCGGGTTTTCGTGCGGCCACGCCCCCGAATTCCATCGCGCGCATGCCAGCACCGATGCGCCACAATCTGATCACGTGCGCCAAAAACCCGGGGCAATACAGGGGAAATCGGCGCAAATCGGAAATATTCGGGTAACACGTCGGGAAAACGCGAATCGGGCCCTTAGTAAATGACCCCCTATGTGTCAGTATGTGTTTTTGAGAGATCGTGTTCAGTTGGATTTGTGGTTCTTTATCCTATGTTTATGTTATCCAGTCAATAAACGACTCAGTTTTGTGGTTTTTAGTTCTCCAGAATATTATGTGTGTTGTTAAGTTTCAGATAAAGGGTGTACCTCTCCTTCTTTTGCATTACTTGTTAAAGTGTGGGAAGGAAGCCCAGATTGCCCATTTTCTCTTGAAAGCGGTTTTGCCTTGAGAGTATGAGGATAAGGCAAGTTCATAGGCATATGTGGCGTTTAGAGTATCCACCACTTCGGATAAAAGGTGGGCATCGGGTCTGTTTCCAATGTCGGGTAATCACCAATTTTGTGATAATCAGTATGTGCGCTATTACCGTTCTCTGGGATGGTTTGAAGGACTTAAGGTCCATCAAAAGCAATGCTGTTTTGGGCGTGCGGAGTAGTGATGAAATCAGTGAGTTTATCTGTGCCCACAGTGGGGAGATAGAAGTGCAGTTCCATAAGGTATGTAATAGTGACCCCAAGTGTCCGCAACCTCTCCAGCATTTCGGTGAAGTGGATGGGTATATGAGGTGGAGGCGAGATGGAATGTAGTACCATCAAAGACATGTTTTGATAGCGGCTTCCTGGAATTGTGCGCATCTAAAGATCTTTTAGGGCTTGATGCCAGTCTAAGTCCGAAAGGTGTGTGTTAAGGTCTCTGCTCCAGTTCTCCAACGGTTTAGTTTGAGTCCGTAGGATTTTGTCCTCGATTGTGTTGTATAGGATTGATATTCCTCTGATTTTTTTTCCCTTACTAGTGAAGACCCTAAGGGCCTCATCGTTTATCGATGGGGAGGAAGTATGGAGAGAGGATAGTAGGTCATTAATTCTATGAACTGCTAGGAATTCAGAGTTTGGAATATTAATTTTATCTACCAGGTTGTGCATCGCTATTTTTTGGGAATCCGGTTTGATATCATGTAAAGAAGTGATTCCCTTGTTTTTCCAATGCTTTAGGTGTAAATCATCTTGTCAGGGGTGCACCCGTCTCGGATCGCGGGTGCACCCGTGCCTCCCCGTGGTCCGGTGGCCGGCATCTCTTACCTTCCCCGGCTCCTGCGGCATCCTCTGCTGCTCCCGCGGCCCGGCACGCGCGTCCCCGTCTCCTAGGGCGCGCGCACGCCGGCTCGCTAAGATTTAAAGGGCCAGTGCGCCATTAATTGCCCATTGGCTAATTCTATATAAGCCTGCCTCTTCCTGCAAGCCCTTGCCGGATCTTTGTGCCTCACAGCCTGAGAGAAAGCTATTCTGCGATTTGCCTGCGATTCCTGCGTTCCTGTGTCTTCTGCGTTCCTGTGTCTCCTGTGTACCTGACCTCCTCCGTGTTCCTGTGTTACCTGACCTCCTCCGTGTTCCTGTGTTACCTGAGTTCCTCCGTGCTGCTGTCCTGTGTGCTGTGTTCCCGTACCCTCCTCCTTGGACCTCCTGTTGCCGACTCTGGACCCGACCCTGACGCTGCACCTCTGCCGCCTGCCCTGACCCTGTGCCTGGACTTTGACCACGAGATTGTCTGCTGTCTCTGTACTTCTACTTTGGCCGCCACTGCAGACAAGTCACGCCTGAGGAACGACCTGGTGGTACCACGCCGCAGCTTGTCTAACCCGCTTTGCGGCGGGTGAAAACCGGGTACCACTTAGACTCCGGTCCCAGGTAGTGGCTTACGTCATCGTCTGCAGTGGTCCAGAGGATCCACACCTTCAAGCCTGACACATCTATTTGTTTCTCTAGAAATTCAATTGGTATTTCCTGTAAGGGCAGTTTGTTTTTGTTTCTTGTTTTTGTCAAAAATGTAGCCCAGGCCCAGTCTGAGGCTTGTATTGTGTGTATATCTGATTTGGGTGGCTTCAGGTTCCACATAACGGCAATCATTCTATTTTTTAGGGATGAGGTTTTAGTAAGTGTCATCTCCAATACTACCCACGCTTTTTGTGTGGATGAATTCCACCAATGTGTCAGTTGGTCAACTATGCACGCAATATGGTAGTCTTCTAAATTGGGGACTCCCAAGCCTCCTGCCAGTCTGTGTTTAGTCACAATTGTCATGGATGTTCTTGGTTTATTGCCTTGCCATACAAATTTGGACAGTTGTTTTTTGGCCTGTTGGAAAAATGTTTTGGAGAGTTTGGGTAGAATCATCATCTTATATAGGGCAATCTCCTCCCAAACCATGATGTTATGTGAGTAGTGTATTCGCTCATCTCGGTGGTGGTCCTATTCATGAGGGTTAGAAAGTTGTTCTTGTATAGATCTGTTGTCGTTGTCGATAGTTTAACCCCTAAGTAATCTATGCATGAGGTCTGCCAGTCAAGATCAAATTGATTCCGTAGTGAGTTTATGTCTGCGGGGGGTAAGGAGATGGGGAGGATCTGTGTTTTTGATGAGTTCACTTTGTAAAATGAGACTTGTCCAAAAGATTTTAATACTTCTGGTGAATAATGTAAGGAAGAGGAGGGATTGGAGTGCATTAAGATCACATCATCCGCAAAAAGCGCAAGTTTATGGGATTCGTTTCCTATTTCAATACCTTTTATTTTATCATTGGACCTAATTGCCTCTGCCAGTGGCTCAATAGACAAATTAAAGAAGATTGGGGAAAATGGGCAACCTTGACGGGTTCCATTTGTCAGGGGAAAGGAACCCAATAACACCCCGTTAACTAATACCTGGGCGTTAGGATTGGAATATTAGGCTTTAATGGCTGAATAACTTGGACCTGAGAATCCAAACTTTTTAAACGCAGAGAAGGCGAACAAACAATTCACTCGGTCAAACGCCTTCTCCGCGTCGACCGTCACAAAGACAGCCGGTATATTTTCTCTTTCGCATTGTTGCATTAGAGATATGACTCTCAGGGTAATTTTGGGGGCCTGTCATTCCGGTGTGAAGCCTGTTTGGTAGTTTTTAATGAGAAGTGGGGTGACTTTCATCACCCGGTTTCCTAATATTTTAGCATACAGTTTGATATTCCCGGTTAAGCAGTGATATGGGTCTATAGTTTGAGGTTTCTTGTGGGTTTTTGCTCGGTTTTGGGATGCTTGTAATAATGGCGTTTAGCATATCTGGAGGAAAGTTACCATCTTTGATGGTCTTATTGAAGATTGCTTCCATATGGGGGGCCAAGATGTTTGCGTATTTTTGATAATATTCATTAACGAAGCCATCGGGGCTGGGTGCTTTGTGTTTGGGTAGTGTTTTAATGTTTGAGATGATTTCTGATACAGTTATGGGGTCATTTAATTCTTTTAGTTGAGTTTCGGATAGTTTTGGTAGGTCAATTTTCTCTAAAAACTCATCAATAGCTGCTTGGGAAGGTATAGGAGTTTCGGGGTTGTCTTTTAGTTTGTATAGGGCGCTGTAGTAGTCTTGGAAGGCCCTAGCTATTCCTCTGGGGGATAGAATTTTATTTTTTGTTAGTGGGTGGTGTATACTTGATATTTAACTTTTTTGTATGTTTTTTTTTTTTACTTTGGAGGCCAGTAGTTTCCCTGCTTCATTCCCCTGGGAGTAGTGTGTTAGTTTTAGTTTTTTAAAGTTTTTCTCGTATTTGTATAGTAATAAATTGCGAAGGTGGTCCCTTTCTTTTTTCAATCGTTCCAACATGGTGGGATTTAGCGCCTTTTTGTTACTCTCCTCTAACTTCCGGATGTTCTCCATTGTACTGTCTATTTGAGCGTCTCTACAGCATTTTATTCTCCCGCTGAGCTTTTGTATGAGTCCCCTGACGTATACCTTGTGAGCTGACCACTTTGTGAACTCGTCTAGTCCGGGCGTTGTGTTAAATTGGTAGTAGTCGTGTAGAAACTTCTCTATCTCTGTTCTGTTCTCTCTAGTTCTGTTCATATGTTAGCAGGTGTGTGTTCAGTCTCCATATGTAATCGTTGTGTTTGGGGTGTTGGTCAGATATGGTAATAGATGTTGGGGCGTGATCGTTTCTTCTACTCTGTCTAGGAGGTCTTTATCTGTCAGAAATAAATCTTTTCTTGAATAAGTTAGATGTCGAGAGGAGAAAAAAGGGAAATCTTTTTCGTCTGTGTGGAAGACTCTTCAGACGTCAAACAATGGGGCAGATTTACTTACCCAGTCCATTCGCGATCCAGCGGCGCGTTCTCTGTGGTGGATTCGGTTCCGGCCGGGATTCATTAAGGCAGTTCCTCCGACGTCCACCAGGTGGCGCTGCTGCGCTGAAGAGCATCGGAACGCACTCAAGTTCACTGGCCTATTCCTAGTGAAGGTAAGTGCAAGCTCCGCGACACTTTTTATTTTTTTTAAATGCGGCAGTTTTTCCGAATCCGTCGGGTTTTCATTCGGCCACGCCCCCCCGATATCCGTCGCGTGCATGCCAGCGCCGATGCGCCACAATCCAATCGCGTGCACCAAAATCCCGGGGCAATTCAGGGGTAATCGGCGCAAATCTGAAATATTCGGGTAACACGTCGGGAAAACGCGAATTGGGCCCTTAGTAAATGACTCCCAATGAGTTTTCTGAAATTATTTTGTCTCAGCTTGTGTTTAAGTTGGGGTTTTGTGATGTGGTGTCAATTGAAGGTGAAGGGGGAGCGTTGAAGTCTCCACACAATACCAGGTTGCCTCTTTGTACTCTTTTTTACAAATCTTAACTGGTGTCTGCTGGAGCCATACACATTTACCAGCGTCAGATCTATATTGTTAATAGTGCATACTACTACCAAAAATCTGCTCTGCGGATCCACTATTTGTGAGTGTACTGTTACTGCTAGTGAGTCTTTAAATGCTACCAACACCTCTCTTTTTTGGGGGGGAAATGTAGAGTAGATAATTGTTGGAAAATGTTTATGGTAAATTCGCTGAGTTTTCTCCATCGCTAGATGTGTCTCCTGTGCACACAGAATGTCACATTTTTGGGTTGTCGCCTCCCGCCACATAAATGCTCTCTTGTGTGGGCTGTTCAGGCTCCTTACGTTGATAGAGGTAATTTTAACCCCTTAAGGACGCAGGGTTTTTCCGCTCATTTCTCGCTCTCCAACTTCAAAAATCCATAACTTTTTCATTTTTCCGTGTACAGACCTGTGTGAGGGCTTATTTTGTGCGTAACAAATTTTACTTTCCCGTAATGTTATTTATTTTAACATGCTGTGTACTGCGAAGCTGAAAAAAAATTCCAAATGTGGAAAAACTGAAAAAAAAAGTTCTTGCCCAAAAACTAGTAGTGGTCTGTCAATAGGGACCAAGGCATTATGGCTTCCCAGTAATACTGAACACAAAGTACTTGTACAATACCGGCCACACAATGATCTAACACTGTGCAGTATCCAAATCATCCACCCATAAAGTACTTTATGTAATACCGCCATATGGTGCCCAACATTCTATACATTATACAATAAACACACACAAACATATATACTGCTCTACAGTGCTTAAATAACCAACCAGTGCCAAACCACATAAAGTAATGTATAACAACCACCACACTATACCACTACCCCACCAACACCAGTAAGAAAGGATTATATAACGCCATCATATAAACTGAAAATAATATGCAATGTCTAGTTATACCCTCAAGTGTGAAAATAATACGTCACATATATAGCATCCCACCTATACCGGATAACATACTAATCTACATAACTGCCAATAAAACATCACAAAAGTACCGTAGAAATACGTTCATATTAATATATAGAAATAACCGTCTATAATATATAAAAATACCTATAGTATATAGAAATACTCCATATAGTATATAGAAATACCGTCATATAATATATAAAATCACGTCATATATATTAAATATATTAGGTATATAATACATCAGAATAATACCACCATGAATTCCTTATATGAACATTTTATAAACCATAATACTGTATACTTGTAACCAAAAAAAATTAAACATCTAGTTATATCCCCATGAAGTGAGATAATAAATCCCTCACAATAGTGTCCATTACTATAAAAGTATGCAACCCCCTAACATTCATACATAATATGTCATGAAGTGGTTTATTACAAAACGTATCATATAGTACCCAAAAAAAATACTGCCATAATAATATACAAATATATTACAGTATCAACTACTACCCCATGAAGGTTGATACATAATACTAATTTATAGTACCCCCAAAAAACCTTCATTATAGAATACACAATATTCTAGTGTTTAATACTCGCCTTATTGAATGTATACATATAGTTGCTGAACAAATATCAATTTACAGTCACATAATCCCAAATACTAAATAGTATCTAATAAATACCCACATAATAAGCTTATACGAGCCGTATCCAATGGGACACCATCATGAATGCTTAAAGGAAACCTGTCAATAAACTAACCACACTAACATATATTTGTAAAATGCTTTCACACAGCACTACAACTATCCTATATTTGTTCCTCCCCATCCCTTTAAAGTTCACAGGTCCGTTTTCATAAAGTTGAATCACAACTATGCAATGCGAGTCTGGTCATCGTATTTCTCGGGACCTGAGTTCCAGAATTATTTCTGTTTCCAGCTCAGCCCCACCTCAAGCTAATTCCCTCTCCCTCAGAATTGAGAGAGACGCTGGCTGTGTGTGGACTCACGAAGAGAATCCCTTGAGGGGGAGGGAATGAGTGAGAAGACGTCACACACAGCCAGCGTCTCTCTCGTGAGGTAGTAAAGAGCAGTGGTCACAAAGCCACAACCCGATGTCATCAGGAAGCTGGAGGCTGAGCTAGAAGAACATGATATCCATTAGGAATGGTGAGTCAACTGTGATGAAAATGGGGGAAACAAATATGGGATAGTTGTTACTGAGTATAATACCAGTTTTTAAAAATATATGAACAGGTCCCTTTAATAAAAAATACCGTCATACAGTTCCTCAAGTAATAACCTCATTAAAAATTACTTATATAACACAGCGATGACATCATAAATGGCTTAGTGGATTTGGTTAAATAATTAATATAGTATCCCAAACAGCTAAAGAGCTTGGTTACGTATACGAGTCAATACTAGGCCGAATTGCCTGTACCGAAATTGACGCCCCTTACCACTATCCATGGCTGTGATTGGCCAGTGAGGTGTCTCGCTGATCAATCATAGCCATGGCTATAGTTAGGGGCGTCAATTTTGCGGGATTGGCTGCTCAGTGCCACCTGGGTCCGTTCAGGCAGCCAAACCTGGACATCTCTTATGTGGTTAATATGGACAACCATGTTACAGCCCTCCTATATTCCGGTATCCCAGTATCCACCCTCACCTTCAGCGCAGCCTGGTAGACGTCCTCGGTGAGGCACTCCATCATAAGGATCCACCCCAGGGGTCGGCCACCTTGGGAATCCAGACTCCTCCTGGTGATTGATCTGGGTGTTTACGAGCGGATTCTGGCGCTCTTGACGGTGGGGGGAGACCCAAAGCCTCGTCAAAAGATGTTCGTGTGGAGTGAGACTGAGTGCCCCCGAAAAACGCGCCATGGCCTCATCACGGTGTGCGGATGACATTGTTATATGGGTCCTGCCAACATATCAATATATCATGAAATTTAAAATACCCCCACCCCCCCCCTAGTGGTGGCTGACATGCATGACACCCCCGATACTCTAGAATTACCAATCAAAAAATAAATCAATCAACTGCCCAATTACAGTTTTCTGTTGCATATTATATATCTCCATGAAAACCAGACTACAAACAAACCCCCTGTCGTCAGAACTAGTAGTAATCTGTCAAAAAAAAATTGACTGGCAGATGCTGAAGGCTCTGAGTGGACAACAAACTTATATTTAATTTATATTAAACTCCTGAATGGTCGGAACAAAGACTCCTCTTCTGTCCTCTCTTACATCACCCGCTCGCGTTGGGACTACTAATCTCGTCCTCAACCTGTTTCCTGTAGGTGACCACCCTGATGTCTGGAACAGTGCGGCACCGCAGTTAACAGAGACTGGTTCTTATCCTGGGCTGAAAGTTCTTTTCTTCTCTAGAAGGGCCCCAGCTCGCTCTCCTGCCTCTCATTTAAGAAGCGATTTCAGTAGAAATTCACTCCCAATACCCCCAGTGTTGTAAGAAAAGACAACCTGGGGGGCGGGGCAGATTCCAAGGGTCAGTGTCCATAGCTGGAACTCAACTATTATTCTGCCTGCTGTGCACTCACTGTGTACATAACATGAACAATTACTGATTCCTGAGTTACATTCCTGTATTATACTCCAGAGCTCGGCACTTCACTATTCTCTGCTGTGTCAGTCCACTGTGTACATAACATGACATTACTTATCCTTTACTGAGACCACTCCGAAGTTACATCAGTATTATACTCCAAGCTTGAACTCAACTATTCTCTCTTGGTGCAGTCACTGTGTACATACATTAACAGTTACTTAAGTCCTGTTAGCTGATTCCTAAGTTACAATCCTGTATTTACCCCAGAGCTGCAATCCCTATTCTGCTGCTGGTGCCTTCACGTGTCATACATGAACATGTACTTAATCTGTAGATACCTGGAGTTTACAAATCCTTATTTTAACCCCAAAGCTGCACCTCACTATTCTGCTGCTGGTGCAGTCACTGTGTACTACATGGTACATTACTATCCTGTACTGATTCCTGGAGTTTTACAATCCTGTTAATTATATCCCAGAGCTGCACTCACTATTCTGCTGTCGTTGCAGTCACTGTGTACATCACGTGACATTACTTATCCTATTCATGACCCTGAGTTAAATCCTGATATACTCCAGAGCTGCACTCACTATTCTGCTGCTGTGCAGTCACTGTACATACAAATGACATTACTTATCCTTAGCTGGATCTGAGTTACATCCTGATATTATACTCCAGAAAAAGGCTTTTGCAACTCCTATTCTGCTGGTGCAGTCATGTGTTACATACGTGACATTACTATCCTGTACAATCCTGAGTTATACTGTATATTACTCAGAACTGCCTCACTATCTGCTGGGGAGTCAATCACTGTGTACAAACGTGACCATTTACTTATCCTGTACTGGATCCTGGGGGGGTGGGGATCGACCTGTTACAAGTCCTTATTATACCCCAGAGATCTCACTCACTATTTTTGCTTGCTGGTGCAGTCACGTGTACATAAATGACATTAATTAATCCTGTACTGACCCCTGAGTTTACAATCCTGTATTATACCCCAAGAAGCTGCACTCATATTTGCTGCTGGTGCAAGTCACTGTGTACATACATGAACATTACTTATCCTGTTACTGAATTCCTAGTTACATCTGTAATACTACCACCAAACTGCACTCATATATTGCTGCTTGGTGCAGTCACATGTGTATTACACCTGACATTACTATCCTGTACTGATCCCAGGTTACATCTGTATTACACGTCAGCTTGCCCCACTATTACTGCTTGCTGGTGCAGTCACTGTGTAGTACTTACATAAAAAATTACTTAATCTGTACTATCCTGAGTTACATACACCAAGCTGCACTCAACTTCACTCTACCCTAGGGCAAATTCATCAATGGTGAAAGGCCCCGGCTTTTGGTCCCTGTTCTACAATACTCCAGACCATCAGCTACAGATATACGCCAGCTCCAGTAACAGCATCGCTCCGCTTTCCTGCTGTTATACCCACTGATGAGATGGAGTTTAATTTTGGCATGTGCTATAAACAGATGAAAACCAGGGGTGGTAATGTAAGAGCTAATGTCAGGAACAGAGGGTCCATTACTTAACCCGTCCCATTCGCGATCCAGCGGCGGCGTTGTTCACTCTCGGTGGATTCGGGTCTTTCTGTCGACACACAGGCATTCTCTCAGCCTCGGGGGCCGTCGCGGAGCACAGTGTTCCGCTTTGTTTAATCGCTGAGGTCCCGCGAGGCCTCCCGGAGTTCGACGACTATACCTGGTGAAAGGTAAGGCGGTGTCCCGCGAAAACATTTTTTTATTTTAAAAAAATGCCGTCGGTTTCTACTTCAACTTGCTTTTCCGCATCTCAATGTCAGTTTGTTCCGTTCGGAGGAGGCGCGCGCCCCCATTCTCCCTCCCAATAAGCTAAAAAACAAACAAAAAAAAAAAAAAACTTTGGCAAATCGTGAAATAGCTTCGGTTAACACGTCGGTTAAACAGCAATTGGGCCCTTAGTGGAATGACCCCCAGAGGATGTCGGCGCGTGTTATGCCTCTTAGATGAGACTCAAGTACCCCATTGTCATAGAAAAAGCCAAATAAATTACAAATAATCACACAACCCCCCAAATTTAAGTTACATATACAAAAAAAAACATAATAATTACCATATTTTCGATTATGTAGGCTATAAAATTAAAAAAACATAGTTGTCCCCCAAATTGGTACAAAAATAAAATTGTGACCACATCCAGGTCAAAAAAACAAGCCCAAGCAACCCGGCATTGATAGATCTCATATAAAAGAATTTTCCTGTCAGAACCTAACATACATAAAAACAAATCTTACCCAAGATACCTTTGTAATCATACTTCAACGGATCAAATTCACAATAAAGCCCAATATTTTAGAGCTTGAGTCAATCTCCCCTCAGGAAAGAGTAAAAATTATAGTTGAGTATGAATTTAAATTTGTGCTCGAAAAGAGAAAGATGACTAATCCACAAAAAAAAAACCCTCAAAAAACGCTTACAATTACATAGAAGTAAAAAAACTAAAAAGTTATCAAAAAAGGCTGCACATACCATGCACAACCCTGTCCGAGGAGTGGCGCCTATTTTTTCGAGAAAAAAGAAAAAAAATTTTTTTAGTAAAACTTGTCCTCACCTGTGATGTGTACTGGAAAATATCGCAATGATTACTCAATGGACGGGCTTGGGGGATATATAGGGTGGTTTTTTATGGGGGGTCTCCTGACCATGAACTCCTTCGTTGTCGTTCCTGATGTCCCGGTCAGCTTCTCTGTAGGACAGCCCTGCCTCCTGCCCCGTCACAATGAAACATAGCCAGGATGGGGCATGACCGCCATTACAGGGCATTGACACCGGACATCTTTCTCCAGAGGAAATTTCCATCGAAAAAAGCATCTTGGTTCTTCTCACATATCAATGGCCCACGCCGGCCATGGCCCACGTTCCGTGCACCCAGGGTGTCGAGTCGTAACCTCGATGGGTGCGCCGATTCAAAAAGCCCCACGGATAATCCTCTGCTGTGCCGGCTGCAAAGCGAGGAAATCTTATGAAGAGGCGGCATGACTGTAAAACTATGGGACTCACAGCAAAAAGTAGACCCCATCCCACAAAGGTTCACCATGATCATAAAAGCTAAAAAAAAAAAAAAAACTCTCCTCCACCAGAAAAACCGGACCAGGAGTGGTCCATCTGCCAATCAGTCAGATGGGGGCAAATCCTACAGAAATTAACAGATTGTAGTAAACTCGATCCCACCATTAAACCCCTTACAGATGCCGTGGTTCAATAGTAACCAGGGCACTGAGGGGTTTTCAATTTCACAGCATCCAGGGAGCCTTAACTAGACCTCTCAATGATATATGGCTATATTGTTGGTGTGTGCATAGTATCGGTATTTAATTATTCAAGTCCGGAGACACAAAAGGGCTTTTTTTTGGTGGTGGTGGGGGTTCAGGTTTTATTTGTCAACACCCCTAGTTCAAAACCATCAAAAAGCTAATCTATAAAAATCATACAACGTACTCACACCCCCATCTATTTTCTTAAAATAGACAACTCTAACTCCCATCATACTACTCCCGGCCTACTAAAACAGCGCGGTACCCGACTTTAAAGAACAACTCGACTTACAGACGGACCCCTAGTTACAAACGGACCTCTTGGATATTGGTAATTTATTGACTTAGTCCTAGGCTACAATAATCAGCTGTAACAGGTACACAGGCGTCTTAATGAAAGGCTTATTGATTAATTCTGAATTCTTATGACAAACCAAAATTTTTAAAATCCAATTGTCACAGAGACCAAAAGTTCGGGATGGGATTACAATGATTAAACTATACCGTTCCGATTGGCATACAAATTCAACTTTAGAACAAACCACAGACCCTAATTCTTGTATGTAACCCGGGGGACTGGCTTGCTACTCATAAGCGCCTTATGCCCATTTGCCACCAAAAGCAAAAGTTTTGACCCTACCCTTATGTTGTCTCTATAGAACTTGTTGCTCCTCCTCACGGTGGCTTGAACCTGCGTAAATGCCCGGATGGTCCAGGGTCGGTGTGTGTACCATTGGTGGGGTTTGTAGGGGCCCCGGGTGAAGGGATTGGACCCCTGGCAGCCTCGGGGGAGGTCGCTTGTGCCGGCTTGGTGGTAGAGGAGGGCTTTATCCACGATGCCCTCGGGCGTGTGCCATCGCCAGCTCTAGGATCTTTCCCTTTTCGCTGGTTTCTGGCCAGGGCGGGCCCATTTCCGGGTGGTAAGGGTTTTGGGTCCTCAGGTGAGGGGGGAGGCTGCCGCTGCTGGGCGAACGGGAGGGAGGGTGGGCCCAGGGGCACTTGGTTCCCGCAGAATCTTCCCGCAGCAGATGCTGCACTCCTCGCCCTCATGCATGATACGAGGATGAACAAGAAAGTCGAAAGCCAGTCGGAGGGGCTGGGGAAACGTAACGGAGGAGATGTCAGTAATTAACCTCTCCGGGATCAGTGACTAGACAGTAAGACATCTGGGAAATCTCGGATACAACATCAGGGTCAGAGAGGGACCTGCCCTTTAACAATTTGTAGATAATGATATTCCCCTCACCCCTGATCCGGACATTTACAGTCTTTCCAGTTCTCTCCTCCACTGCTCATACAACATGCCCCATATTCCCGGACACGGAACCCCCCGCACCCACATCACCTGCAGCAGCAGGCTGGGGACACATAGACGGTCCTGGGGGGTCCCGGGGGCAGTCTGATTCCCAGAGGAACATATGAGAGGCAGGTAGGAAGAGGGTCACTAACCATCAGTGGAAGGCAGTAATGCAGGCAGCGCGGGAAGCCTGCATTCACTACTACAGGGGACAGATGCTGTTAAGGAAGGGGGCGGGGACAACATGACCCATTCAATGTTAAAAGGGAAAACCTGTCAGTAAGATTGGGTAAAAGTGCAGCCATTGTTATGTTATTTAACCTAGAGCGAACAGCACATCTTTTGTGTGTTGTTGTAGGTTAGCAAGAGGACTGGTGAAAAGAAAAATGGATTTTTGTTGCCGGATTGTAGCCTTGGTCCTCACACTGCTGTGCTCTTTTCTTCTGCAGGTTTCCTTCAGGCCCTGGGGTTACTGATTTACACAGTAGTATTTGCTTTATTTCATCCCTGCATTATACTCCTAGCATCTAATGGAGGAGGCTGTGGGAGCCTCTCAGTATCAGGAGCGCTGGGGGCAGCATGTGTTGAGGCCACACCCTCATTCATAAATGTCGTTACTAGACAGCTCCCAGGGGCTGTTACTAATCTGATCCCTTTAAAGGGGGCTGCCTCAGAAAGGGGACGTGAAAAGGGGGGACCGTGAACAACTGCAATACATAGTGCAAACAGGTTGTTCCTTGGTAGATCTCAGCCGTGCCTGGTGGTCAAACCCCCCCCCCCCAAATTTGGAAATTCTCACCTAGTTTAAGGGGTTTCAGGAAACTACCCTTGAAGACAGACAATCGGTCCATCTAGATATCCTAGTAGGGAAGTGTGACACATCAGTTACAGCTAAGGCCCAACACAGCGATAGTCCCTTACACGGCACCACAAAATAGTTTCACCAGCCACGGGTACGTCACCCAGGAGGCTGTAACAGCCGGAACATATACCGAGGCGCTGTTATCACTTTCACATAAATAACTGGTTTTATGTCTATTATAAAAAAACCATATAAAGGCCTCCGCCACCTCTGCCATTGTGTAATACCCAGCACATCAGGACACACTGTAACAAACCCTCAAAGCTTCACAACCTCGGAAAGATTAAAGGGATTGTCCACTGATTTACAATAAGCAGATGGGAAATTGGGGAAAGTTTCAGAGCTTTATTTTTATGTGTGTATATTAAAAATGGGGTTATTAAAAATGGACATGCCCTCCAAATAGGTGTCATTAGGAAAATAGTAACCTGGGCAGAAGAGCTCACAATCATGTGAGACTGATCACGTGATACTGTGACACTGACACACGTATAGTATCTACTTACAACATAATGTTTATACGGATATACGGGTGACTACCCTGCAGCAACATAAGTGTGAACATGCACAGCGTCACATATACAGAGGCGGGTTTGTGGTCTCCCGCTATGAGGAGCCGCAGAGGACTCCCTCAACACTCTGACACTCTCACCTTATGTCCTGAGAGCCGTCCACAGCCAGGAAACGGGAATGGACTACAAATCCCAACGTGCTCCGCGGCAGCCTGTACGTCACTTCCTGTGTCCCGCCTCCGTGCGCCACCCCCGGGAAAAAGAGCTGCGATTGGGTTCCGCCTGACACACCCACCCCGGGTATAAATAACACGTGACGCACGGGCAGGGTCTGTGTATATAGGATGCAAGCACTGGACGTGCTCCTGGATATACATTTTAAGGAGTGCAAAGTATATTTTTGCAAAAATGCTAAATTGCAGTTAGTTGTTATCTTGATGAATGCAAAATTTGGGGCGGGGCTCTATTGTGATTGCAAAAAGTGGCAGCTCTGCACTGATAATCTTAGTTGTGCAATATAATAGTAAAAACTTTGCCTTAAAGGAAACCTACCACTTAAAAGTGGTAGGTTTAAACACATAACAACAGTGACTGCACGCAGCAGCAGAATAGTGAGTGCAGCTCTGGAGTATATCAGATGTAACTCAGGATCAGTACAGGATAAGTAAGGTCATGTATGTACACATGTGACTGCACAACGACAGCAGAATAGTGATGTGCAGCTCTGGGTATAATGCATGATGTAACTCAGGATCAGTACAGATAGTAATGTCATTATGACACAGTGACTCACCCAGCAGATAGTGAGTGGTGCGCTCTGGAGTATACTACAGGATGTAACTCAGGATCAGTACAGGATAAGTAATGTCTATGTATGTACTACAGTGACTGCACAGCAGCAGAATAGTGAGTGCAGCTCGGGGTATAATACATGGATGTACTCAGGATCAGTACAGGATAAGTAATGTCTATGTATGTACACAGGATGCACCACAGCAGAATAGGAGTGCATCTCTGGGGTATATACAGATGTAACTCAGGATCAGTACGGATACGTAATGTCATGTATGTACATAGTGATTGCAACCAGCAGCAGAATAGTGAGTGCAGCTCTGGAGTAATAATACAGGATGTAACTCAGTATCAGTACAGGATAATTAGTGGTCATGTATGTACACAGTGACTGCACCACACGAGAATAGTGAGTGGCAGCTCTGGAGTATAATACATACGTATAAGTTAGGATCATAATGTCATTTTATTCTTCGCAATGGCGATAATCCAAAAATTTTAAAAAACTAAAAAAAAAACACAAATTGCTATGTTGTGCGAATTTTACTTCTCAGTGATAGAAGGTGAAATGTAAGGACTTGGATGAATCAAGATTGTTGTTGGCTTCCTATTTGCTATATGGGATCAGTCCCATGTATGTGCTGCTCGTATATTAGGGTTTATTAGTAGTACATTAGCTGTGGTTGGAGGAGTGTGAGTGATCTGAGATGGAGAGATAAGGATTAATTTAGTGTCAATATATTAGGAGATAGATGCTTAATGACAGATGCTAAGGGCTCTCACATATCTATGTCCTCGTGTTACATAGATACTGACTGAACCTGGCCATTAGCCGCTATTGGAAATATGGGGCACCGGTGTGGATATTTGGGATCGCAATATCATCCTCTCACGCAGGCATATCCTATCATATGACATACATGACATTACTTATCCTGTACTGATCCTGAGTTACATCATGTATTATACTCCAGAGCTGCTCTCACTATTTGACTACACAATTGTTAAACCACGGATAAACTTCACCTCACGGCAAAACCACTGGGAGGCAGCACTTAGGTAACTATAAGGTAGACAGAATCTCGCACATCTTGGTTGGGAAAGCTGTTCAATTTGTAACTCACAGATCTGGACATGTTCAGGCACTTGGAAGGTTACATCACATCTGTACTTACCATTAATAAATATATCTCTGCACATATCTATGACAGACATATAGATACATCTCCACAGCTTCACTCTCAGACCTACAAGACATCCTTATTGTAGCTGCAATCCCACTATAACTTCTTTAAAAAGCTTTAATTTTTGGGTACCTAAAGCCTCTGGTTAAAAAAAATAACCTCTGAGTAACCAAATTATTAGCAGATTCATACAACTTTTCCAAACTTTTATAGTCAATAGTCAATGAGTGGTTTAGCAAAACTGGTATTGCCATCCGATTTATATTTTTTTGTTTTATACTTTTATTCTAATTCTTTCTGACTCCCCCATACAGGGCTGGTGCTAGCACTAGCCACTCTCGGGCATGTGCGGGGGCCCAGAGCTGCTGGTGGGGCCCACATAAGAATGAGTATAGACAGTTTTGGCTTGAGCTCTATGAGTGTATATTCGAGAGATTGAAGATCAATTTGGTTTTTGATGTCTCAGTGGCTATCTTGGGTCTCGTTCCATTTCTGAGGACATCAAGGGGAAAAACCCAGTTAATACATAGATTATTGTTTAATGGGAGGTTGGTCCTGGTTAAAAATTGGAATGGGAAAAAAAGTTTGAACATTAAAGATTGGTTCACTTCAGTTGAAAAAACGAGGCACTATGAAGTAATCACTCAGGGATGTGGTGACGGTACAGGAGGAAATGTAACAATAGAACAGAACCCAATTGCTGGCTGGAGTGGTTAACAAGGTAGATACATTCATGTAAGCGGTGTGATGGTTCCTTTTTGAAGCCGGAGGTATATTTTGGGACATGTGTATAGGTAGTGTGTTTTTTCTTTTTTCTTTTTTTCCACCGGTGCCTGCAAGGGGGGGGGGGGGACTAGGGGGGGGGGAAGGAATTGAATTTATTAAATACTTAAAGTTTATTGTATGTATAAAAGAAAGGGGGGGGGGAGGGGAAAAGAAAAGGATAAAAATGGACTTGTAGTAGGATGTATTTTTTTATCTGTCCAGTGTTGTAATACATGAATTTTAAACTACGTATGTATAATGGTAATAAAAAAAAAATTAAAAAAAAGAATGTATATAAGGAATCAATGGGGTGACGTTTGCTGTATCTAATGAATACATAGGGCAGTGGTGGCGAACCAATGGCACTGGTGCCAGAGGTGGCACTCAGAGCCCTCTCTGTGGGCACCCAAGCCATCAACCCAATCAAGTTCATGAGACAGGATTCAAGGTATCCTCCTGCAGTCCAAGGAAGTCCAGGACATAACTAAACTAGGTGCTATTTTAAAGTATCAGATCCTGGGCCGCCTGGGACTAAAGTAGGAAGGAGAAGGTGTAGACAGGGCTGGATTATCATTGTAGCCTCTGTTTCGGGTCACACAATTATTAAACTGAATTTATCCTCCTTTGTACTGAATGCATCTCCACAAGGAGCCAATATAATAGACAGAGCAGGGAGCAAGGACCATGTTGGCACTTTACGATAAATAAGCGGGTTTTTAGTGTAGTTTGGGCACTCTGTGTCTAAAAGGTTTGCAATCACTGAAATAGGTTGTATACAAAATAACCATGAGGGGTTGTATATAATATAACCATGAGGGGGCTCTATATAAATAACTAGGGGGCTGTTTTAGTTTCTGATTTTTCAATGACGCCATGTGAGTTCACTCCAAAGGTGCTCAGTGAGGCTCTGTCGCCCAGGGGCCTACTGAAACCTGGAGCCGACCCTGCCCCCATGCTCTTTAATGTACTGTACATATTTGGCTTTTATTTTCTGGTTATATATTTTGATTTGTCAGATGTATGAACAGTTTTGGATGCATTCTATCTCATGGCACTACAGTCACATTCACTACAAAGAGTTTAGATCAAATTAGACCCAATCACGTTCAAACAATCATAGCTCAGGAATTCTAAGGAGAACAATTAGCAACATCATAAATCAATGATGTGATCAATGGCATCTTAGAAATCTTTGCCTGTGACATTTTTAGAACTATGGACCAACCTTCCAGAACTGAACTCTACTAATTTACTATTTGTCTTGCCAACTAAAGAAAGCAACAGTCACACTCCCACCACAACAGTTCTGCTCCCCGACCTAAAAAGTCTTAATCCCACCATAATGATCATGCGCCAATGCAAAAGTCAGACTGCTATTTCAACAGTCAAACTACTCCCATTGCAAAAGTTGGACTCCACTAAAACAGCTACACAATCCAACCACAACAGTCATACTCCCATTAAAACAGCTATGCTTGGACTGAAGAAGTCTCACTCTCACCAATACAATCATCTTCGTGCTTCCATTCCAACATTTGTATTCCTATCGTAACATCCCAAAAGTCTTCCTCCTATTGTAACAATCACACTTCCATCTTAATAGTTGTACTCTCGTCATAAGAATCATACCCCCGTTGCCTGTCGTAAACCCATCACAAAAGTTTGACTCCACCACAACAGCAACACTTCCACCACACCTTCTCTCCAATTGAGAAGCCTCAATCCCACCACAACTCCCATCAAAACAGCTATGGCTTGACTGAAGAACCCTCACTCCCACCACAATAATCATATTCATACATTACCACAACAGCTAAGTAGTACTTTAAAAAATTTTAAAACAAGACAAGAGTCCGAACAAGGACAGGACAAGAGTCATATTCCTATAACAACAGCTACACTCCAACCGAATAATCCTGAATCCCACAACACAAGATTCCCACCAAAACCAAAACTACTGCTCTTCAGCCACATCAACCCTCAAAAACTCCCACCACAACAGCTACACTCCCACTACATAGGTCACATTCCCACCGCAGCAAACTACATTTGGACTGAAAAAGTCTTACTCCATTACCACAGTCATACTGCCCAACCAGCTTCTGTACTCCTACTAAATGAGTCATTCTCCAAAATACAACCACACTCCCACCTCAACAACCAAAAATGTACTTCTACCAACCACAATAGCTAAACTCTGACTGTTAAGTCCTCCCTTCCACTATATCCTACCGTCAAACTACCGACACAGCTACTGCACTCCCATTAAAAGAGTCCTTCTTCCTAAAACCACAACATCTACACTCCCATCACAGCAGCTACTCTTCAATCACACTCCCACCATAATAGCTACTTTTCAGATGAAAATGCCTCAATCACACCACTACACCCCCACTACCAACACAATGGGGGTCATTTACTAAGGGCCCGATTCGCGTTTTCCCGACGTGTTACCCGAATATTTCCGATTTGCGCCGATTGTACCTGAATTGCCCCGGGATTGTGGTGCACGCGATCGGATTGTGGCGCATCGGCGCCGGCATGCGCGCGATGGAAATCGGGGGGCGTGGCCGAACCTAAACCCGACGTATTCGGAAAAACCGTCGCATTTAAAAACCGAAAAAGTGTCGCTTGGGAAGCGCTTACCTTCACTTGGTCCGAGCTGGTGTATTCCGGCGCGTTCAGATGATTTTCAGCGCAGCAGCGCCACCTGGTGGACGGCGGAGGAACTACCTTCATAAATCCCGTCCGGACCCGAATCCTGTGCAGAGAACGCGCCGCTGGATCGTGAATGGGCCGGGTAAGTAAATCTGCCCCAGTATCTATACTCTGATGGAGGAAACCTCATCCCAGACACAGTAACTAGACTCCCACCAGAACAGTCATCTCTCCAATTGAAAATCCATGAATCTGTACAACCATCGCAACACCTATATGACCGAATGAGCCTCATTCCCACCCCAACAGTCATACACCAAACACAACTGTAGACCTTACTCTGAAACAGCCACTATTCACCCCAAAAAATGAAACCCCAACTGCTGATATAATACTATAACAAAAGTCATACTCTGACCTCAATATCTTCACCCCTACCTACAAAAAGAAAATTTTACAACAATGGCCTCACTCCCACCAAAATAGGCACTCTACCACAAAAAATAGTCACATCTTCTCATTACATCTATACAACAACTACAACTGCTGTAGAACTTCCACAAGACGTGTACTTTTATGAAAATGCTGATGTCTTTAACATGTCCTCTTGGGTTGACATGTCAAAATATGAGCATCACACATCTTCCTACAGTTCAACACAAAGTAAAGGAGGTGTGCTGAGTTTATCTCTGTAATATTTCATTAGTTAAGCAAACTAAAGATCAGTTTGGTGTAGATAAATCTGAAGCTGCACCTCCACCACAATAACTTCTCTCAAACCAAACCTGGTGTCCAACTTTTTTAGCTGTTGTCCCACCACAACAGTCACATCCAACCCCACTGTAGACTCAAAAAGCCTCACACTCACCAAAACAGTTGTACTCCCATCACCACTGCAATATTCGCTCTACCACCGGGACGGCACATAGAGAGATAGCTGAGCTCCGCCGTGAGATATTTGGGTATTACACCATTTATTAGTATCCCGGGCTAAAAAGATCGAATTTATGATCTTGTTAAACAACACTAATAAACAGTAAACTACTGCAATAAATGAGAGCAATAAAATCTACATTGCTGCTGTTCACTACGAAATAAAAGAATCACTTTCTATCACAGTCTTTCCTTACCGGCCAAGATCTATCTCTCTATATAACATATGAAAAGTCCAAGTCAGCACAGGGACATGACTCCGAAGGGGAGAAGTTCTCACAGGTCCTCGTAGCGCCTCCAATAGTTAGGACTCCATGTATCTAAAATTCATTTGAAGGTGAAGTTTATGGGAAGTGTGGCAACAATTCGTTGTCTTCCACCTTTGTCATGGTACACAAGGGCTAACTGAATCCCAGGTTTCAGTAGACCCCTTGGCGACGGAGCCTCAGTAGGCCCCTTTTCAGTGAACTCATGCAGCAGCATTAAAAATTCAATAACTAAAACAGTCTCATGTTCCCTAAAATATTTCCTAGTTAATCATACCAAATATATATCACACCATTTAATATGAGCCCCCCCTCACACCCTATCATGTAATTAGCTACAGCTTCCCCTCTCACCCACATGGATTCCTCATGAACAGCCTTATGTGGGCCCCTCCTGCAGCTATGGGCCCCAGCACTAGCCCAGGTGTTCCCAGTGCTGGTGCCGATCCCGAAGGTGTGTAGGACCAGATGTATCACTGTTCTGTGCTAAGTGTAGTGGTTGCGCCTATATTCTGGTGCACTGTTGTCACAAGCTACAACCATGTGTGATGAATTGAGTTCCTGGCTCTTATTAATCAGTTTAGGCGCAATATAGGTGCAATGTTAGATTCGGGCAGTTACATGTGATCCCCCTACAAGCTCCTCTCTCTTTCTTTCCCGCACCCCAGCATTAAGATAACCCTCACAGCAGAGCTCAGGTGTGTGACACCCAGCACCCAGTCATCTCCTCAGCAGTGGCTTCTCCAGGATGGGATCCCCCAGTGCTAATCTTCTTCTACCCCTTGTAATTCTGGCCAGTATTACCCCTCAGATACCTTCGTAATCATCCTGCTACACCTCTCTGTAGTATCTGTGAAATCCTACAAACTTCTCCTCTATCCTGCTCTGAGCTGCTGCTTTTGCAGATTGTTTGTAAATATAAGGTCAAGAACTGTAAACAGAGGCTGCAGGTAATGTCTGTAGTGTCTGCTGAGCTCTGCTGCTGGGGATACACGGCTCTGCACAATTGCTTCTCAGATTGTGCCACCTTCAAGCTGGAGTGATTTTGCGCCTATATTTCTAATGATAAATAATTATTATTAGGTCCGAAGAGTGTTTTGTGTCTGTGTGCACCTGGAACTTCAATATCCAGACAAAGAGACGGTTATTTAGTCCCCAGACACTCACACTCGCTAGTTTGGTGTTTAGTCGCAAAACTGCACAAAAACAGTGCGACAATATGAAAAGGCACAAAAACAACATAAAAATAAGTGATACATCTGGCCCATAGATTTGTGCTGCTGTACAGCACATATATATTTCCATCGATCTCCTATTTATCTCACATCTATCTTCTATTCATGTATTTATCCATCTACAGTATCTCATATCTATATATCTATCTTCTATATATGTCATTTTTTTTGTTATTCAGTTTCTAGTAAGCATTTCTCATACAGACAGATACATTTGATTTATCATGACTGTTTTCAATTCCCAAATGATAAACCACAATGACTCACAAAAGCACAACCAAATATCCAAATACTGAATCAGTTTCCATAGAAAGCACGGTAAGCCAAAACCAGGAATGGACCATACATTAAGAGCAGATTTTAATGACATATGGTTCTCTTTGAAAAGAAAGTAAGAGAAGGAAGAAAGAAATTATAGAGATGATAGGTAAAGACAGGGAGATGATAATATGAGAAAGATATAGATAGTGAGATAGATAGATGGATATATATGAGATAGATAGATAGATAGATAGATAGATAGATAGATAGATAGATAGATATGAGGTAGATAGATATGAGATAGATAGATAGATAGATAGATAGATATGAGATAGATAGATAGATTGATAGATAGATTGATAGATAGATAGGAGATCAATAGATATGAGATAGATAGATAAATAGATATGCGATAGATAGATGATAGATATGAGATAGATAGATAGATAGATAGATATGAGATAGATAGATAGATAGATAGATAGATAGACATGAGATAGATAGATAGATAGATAGATAGATAGACAGATATGAGATAGATAGATAGATAGATAGATAGATAGATAGATATGAGATAGATAGATAAATAGATATGAGAAAGATAGATAGATGATAGATAATAACTCAATGTTAGCGAAGTTATACTAGAAATAAATACTTTGTGACATAGTAGATTCTTTTTATTTTCCCAAAATACAGGATCGGTAGGTAACTACAATCTTAGACAAGCAATAACTTATAATACATCCCATTACGCTGTCATTTATTTAACAAAAACTTTAACAAAATACAATGGTTTACATAGATATTAAGAAGATAAGCAGGCACCTGGCGCTTATAGTCAATTTGCCTTTAAATTGATATTCAGCAGGTGTGACCACCTTTATAAAAGCAGATGATTTGCCATTGAGGAAATGATCTGATCAACAAAGATCAACAAAAATTAGCTTTTAAGGGATAGATAAACAGATGAGAGATAGAATTAGATTGTTAGATAGCTAAATAAACAGATAGACAATCTACACGAGAAATAATTTACATATATGAAAACTTTCTGGTAATCTTTTCAGCACGGGATATTTGGGGATACCCTGTCACATGTTATGATAAATAAATAATGATTGCTAAAAATAGATTGAATGCATGAGAGACACAAAATATCTTTCTTATGAGCTGGAAGAAAGTTCCAGACATTCCTAAGCACGCGTCATGTCACATGGCTCCATCTGTCATATTTAGAAGCTAGGACACTGTTTTGATCGGCTGTGCACAGAAGTCTCCACACCTACAATCTGGTTCTCCAGGTTCAGTGATAGTGAACGGGTCTCTGCATGATACAACATCCACCCGAATAACAAAACCTTCTTTATATTGATTCCTGTGATCATGGATAATGACGATATATAATTATATATATATATATATTCCACAGGAAAACAATGAGACAAAACCAAAGCCATTGTTATGTGATGCGTCATCTCCATCATGGTCCCTCAGGAGGACCATCAACTAGGACATCAATGATATTAAGTCCCGATTTTTGGAGTTTATTGGTCTTGACCTATAGTACTTGGGAGATTGAAGCTCCTCCACATGAACAGGGTTGTGGTGGAGATGATATAAGACCACTTGTGATCACCCGCCTACAGTTAATCAAGCTACAATACTTCACTCTAAACCACAATCACTATCTCCACTACAATACTCCGATACTCCCCAATCCTCGTGCCCACAAAGCTACAGCATTCTCCTTCTTTCTTCCTATGTGTGCTGGCTCTGAAGTCGGTAGACGTAATGGTCTCATCACATCATGCCTGCCCGCTTCAACGCTCGCAGGTGCAGCCAGTGCATATGGGAGTAAAGAAAAAGACTTTGTTTGCTTTGGGGAGTGGCTACTGTGGGACACTCTGTGGGGACCCTCTGGCTGTTGTAGGGGCACTCCTTGGGGGCCCCGTAGCTGCCTCGGGGGCACTTTGTGAGCACTCTGGCTGCTCTGGGGGCACTCTGTGGGGACACTCTGGCTGTTGTAGGGGGCACTCCTTGGGGGCCCCATAGCTGCCTCGGGGGCACTTTGTGAGCACTCTGGCTGCTGTGGGGGCACTCTGTGGGGACACTCTGGCTGTTGTAGGGGGCAGTCCTTGGGGGCACCGTAGCTGCTCTAGGGGGCACTTTGTGAGCCTTCTGGCTGCTGAGGGGGCACTCTGTGGGAACTCCAGCTGCTTTGGAGTGCTGTGGTGGGGGCACTCTAACTATTGGCTAGTGTGAGTGGGGCATTCTGACTATTGGCTACCATGGGGGTACATACTTGAGGTGCCAGTGCCTCTGGTTATTTAACAATATGTTCAGCTTTGTGTTTGATTGTAATGATAATGCTGTATAAATTTAACTACTTAACAGCTCAAGTTTATACAGTAATAAAATGAAATTTGTCCCCTTTAAGGCATCCATGAGGCTGATGTGGCCCTCAGTGTAAATTAGTTTGACACCCCTTATCTACAATATGGCCACAACCACCACTACCACTTATCACTACCACATGCCTACCCACTACACTTCCTACTTCCAACACACCAACCTCTACAACGTCCAAAATCTCATAATCATTATCTCCACCGCTGGTTCTTCCACCACTCTACCTACCAACAATACTTCCATATCCATCGCCACCACCTACCTATACCACAACTTCTGTCTCCACCAGCACCACCAGGACACCTACTACAAGCACCATTTCCACTACCACTTTTGTTAAAATATCCTCAAACAACTACAGCCTATCACAACTACCACTACAGCTGCCATTATCCCTACCTCTATTATTATCACTAACACCGACAATGCAACCAATATCCTCGTCCCCATCATTGACAATTTAGACTTTGGTTTTTATCCAGCCAATTGGAGAACTCAAGGCGTTCTGCAGTCTTGTATCTTGGCTTCTTATCTTGAGTGTTGAGTGTTGTCGCTGGCAGGCATACTCTTAATTTTACAAAAGCTTTCTAAGTAATCACTCTATCGGAGAAGAAGGTCAACAAGCTTAGTTCTGCATAATGCAATCACATCAAATCACAGCTATAGATGCCCTGCAGGTCCATTTTATTTATAATAAATGTCTTTGTTTTTGTCTTTTTTTTTTAAGCTAAAATAGCAAAATAGTAAAATGCTCTAGGTACTACTCCAAGGCCCAAGGAAAAAACTCAAAATAAGCTGAAATAATGATCAATTATGTCCATTGGTGCCATAAGTTGCACGTAAAATGAGCATGGGCCTGCTCATTTTTCACTGTCATAGTGAAAGTCTGTTTTATGTAGGTCATGACCTTTGGACCCTCAAAAACTAGGGTCCATTTTTATCATAAATATTACTCCCTATAGTTATATCATTGGGCCACATTTACTAAGAGCCGTGCATCAGTTTTCTGATGGACTTTACATGTTCTTTTCTGTGCTACAAGTTTTTGCACCACATTTGTGTCGCACGTGACTCATTTGTGGCGAGGCTGTACTATACATATATAAGAATTTGGAGTCCTGGAAAACATCTATTCATTTTGTGTGTTACTGTATCCGATGCGGTGGATTCCTTTTCCCCCCTCTTTTGGGTGCATGGATGAGAACATGTGGATACACGCAAGATTTTTGGATCTATTGGGTTAGCTGACTCAAATATATATTAACTCTATTTCTTCTCTTTTTAGAGAACAGAGGATTGTCATTGCTTTTCGGTAGTGAAGGCCATATTAGTCATGTGACTAACAGAAACAAGATAAAATGGATAAAAGTAAATTTGACGGTCTTCCTCTTTTTGTAAAGGTCTGAAGATCTCCACCAAATCACCAGCAGATGTCCTCAGAGCTTCAAAAGACGACTTGTGTCTCACCGGAAGAGTGATCCTCAGTAAAGGAATGAAAATGGAATGTAAACTGCTCTCAAACTATTCATTTCTGCAATCAGTAAGGATCTTCTTGTCTATACCTGATTTCAGCTAAAAGGGTATAATTTTCATCGTAAAGTTTTGGGGTCAGGTGATGCCCTCAATTTACTATAGTTTACCGTTATTGAAATAGCACCTGAAAAGAGCTAATCATTTTAATTCACTTTGTTGAAGCGTCGCCAAATTTTCTGTAAGATTCAATTCGGTCCGAACCAATGTTGCTTTAATTGTCCTGCAAATTGGCATATACCCACCTATAGTTCTCTAGATAACAGGGTTACCAATGATTCTCTACAAAATTGCAATCTCTACATAGCACCAACATATCTTGCATCAGATGGGGAATCGATTGTAACTTCGATTCGGCACGATTCCGAAGTTTATGGTGAATCGTGGGAGCAAAGTCCCCCCCCCCCTAATTAGCTAAATGGCCGTGAGCACAACGTGTTACATGGGGCAGAGAACTCTGCCAATCAGCGATTGGCAGGCTTATGTGATGTCACAGCCCTAAAAAAACAGGCAGACATTTCCAGTCTCATCATTTCACACTGCATGTGCTGCCTGTAGCATCTATCTCACTGCTGGAGTGATTTTTTACTCAACGTGTAAGTGTACTGGTGTCAGTACTTGTGGTTTAGTATACCCCCCATTTCAAGTGCTTTTTTGGTTGATAAAGTAGATATCAAGAAATCCGAGTCAAATCCACAAAGTCACTGCTGTGATTTTTTCTCAAAGTCCAGGGTGTCAGTTTTTGTGGTTCTGTAAACTCCCCATTTCAAGTGCTTTTTTGTAGATAAAGTAGATATCAAGAAATCTGTGTCAAATCAACATAATTGATTAACCAATATGTCAGACAGAGAGGTGGCAGGGGGAGCAGGCAGAGGTCTCAGCACAGTAAGGGGACGTCACAGCAGGGGTGACTCTGTGAGCCCAGAACTGCCTTGTCATCTAGCGGCAGTGTGTTGATCAACAACCCAAAGGTTCTCCATTGGTTGACTAGGTCATCCACTTTCTCCCATATGACATCTGACAACCCCATCCAAGAGTCTGTGGGTTCGTCAGATATAACCCTTAATTGGCATGGCCCAGGAGCAGGTCAGCGGCCCTCACCTGTCCTCAACCAGCCTCTGTCCTGTTCATTTCCCTCAGCCAGAGAGCTATACACTATACAGCGAAGACAAAGTGTTTGAGGACAGTCATCAGCTGCTTGGCAGTGAAGAGGTGGGCCAGACATCTGCTGCTTTGTGCAGTAGGCGGGAAAGTAGAAATGTGGAGAGTGACACAGGAAGTTATGTGCATAATGAGACCGTTGAGGAAAATAGCAGTGACAGTTAAAGGAAACCTACCACTTGAAGTGGCAGGTTTCCAATGGCAATACCGAGCACCAGCTCAGGGTGAGCTGGTATCACACCATAGGATCTGGCACAAAGGTCCATTACATGGAGTGTCTGTTCCAGAAGACCATCACACCATAGGATCTGGCACAAAGGCCTATTATATGGAGGGTCTGTCCCAGAAATAGAAGTCCAACAAAAAGGTTTCTGCCATTGGAGTGCTGACCCCAATTACACGGGGGGATGAAGACCACCATGGGCCCTGGGCTGTATGAATATTATAGCTCCCACATGTCTGGAATCACTTTCTACATCTGGTCCTAGAATCAGCTTCTTGTAGAAATGAGGATGTGTCTTCTTCCTGCTTTCAATCTGTGGCTTCAGGACCTTTGGAGGCCATGAGCCCTCATGAGCCAACCGCCTAGATTATAATCCACTACTGGTCACAAGTCGCCCACTCCCAGCACCAATTACAAGACCCAAAGACAAATAAGATAAACAACATTTATACAGTATTTTCCAGCATTCCAAAGAACTCAAAGGACTTGAAAAATAATTTTAGCAATTTTTACATTTGTTCTACAAAATACATTTTTCAAACACATCAAATACATTGCACAGGGGAATTACTTTAATTGGATTTTGGCAATTCTGGTAATCTCACTTTATTTGTATAAATGGAAGTAAGAAGACTGGTGAGGCCCGAAGTTGATGGTGGGGGTTGCTGAATTTGTTACTCTTCTTATTGGAGACCTTGACCCGTTTTTGTCATTTGTCCATTTTGTTGTGTTGTGTTGTAAGGAAGGTGGGTGTAGAAATCTTCAAAATATCTGGTAGGTAAGAGATAGAAACTAAACTAAGAGGAAAGGGTCATAGGTCTTAAGATCCTTAGCAAACAAAAGATGCGGTAGGGGAAGGCACCCTGAATTTGTCCTATAGTGGCCACTGCAGGGAAAATATAAGATTATAAAATGGTCCTTAACATAACCAGTCCTGTACATACTGTATTAGACTGTCCATAACTCTAGTTGACTCTGCTGGAATCTCCTGATAATGACCTTCCCATCCTCAGGATAGTTTGACCACTGCGACTTCCTGAAGGCATGTAAACAGTGGTCTACAAGTGGCTCCAAGTCCTTCACGTGAATGAAGTTGTGTTAGAAATGATTAATAGTGGATGTCCTACAAACGTAAATTTAGTGCAGGCCAGTCATTTGCATCAACGTTACACTCTCACGAGGCACTAAGACCTAGTGATCTTTACAGGAAGTCCATTGGATAGGAGATAGGTGTCTATAGTTGGAAAACCCAAATAAAGGGGTCCTTTCACCAGCTCACACAAGTGGTGATGAACATACCAAAATGTAGCGGCTGTTTCACAGATTCTGGGGCAGTTTAAATGTTCTTTCTAGCCTCCACAGTTGCTAAGATATCAGTCTCAGTATCTGATCATTATAGTCCTATCTAGCGTGGAGCAGAGGAAGAAAGGACGTGTGTTGTGCTCTCTAACACCGAGCTACTTTGCTTCAGCACCTCCTCTCTGACAGTGGACATCACCACACATGTGAGGTGGTGAAAGGTCCTGTTGAAGTCCCGTCCCCCCCAATTTTTTTTTCCAAGGGGTATCCTGCACTCATGATGTGAGCTGTGATAGCAAAAGGTAACTAGTTGTTTCCTAATTGAGTGGTTTTTGAAATTAGTTGCGAGGAATTGCACAAATCCTGTATGTCACCGGAGGGGTCGTCAGACCAACTGAAGGGATGAGCCGTAGCTTTTCACCAGGAGGCGCTTTAAGTGTGAAGTTTTGTAGCAAGGCCGTGAAGAAGAGAAAAAGCTCCATTTTAGCCAGACTCTCCCCAGCACAACTTCTTTTACCTGATAAAGGAAGAGGACATCATTTTAGGTCATCAAACGTTAGAGCGTGGAAGACTTTAAGAGTAACTGCCAGAGGAATGTTCCCCAAGTTCTTAAAGAAAATCTATTATCACAATCCGTCATGATAAACCAGAGGCTCTTACTCATAGATCCAGGCACCGTGACTGCGGTCACCTTCTTATATTTGTTATCCATGGACTCGTCCTTCTAAAATCAACTTTTAAAATTATACTAATGGGTGTGTCACCAGAGCCACTCCTTCATAAGCAGTCACAGTGCCTGGATCTGTGAATAAGTGTCCCTGGTTTAGCAGGATGGATTTTGATGGTCAATTTCCTTTAAAGATTACTCGGGTAAGGGGGATCCAACATGGTTTATCTCTCCAATAGGATGTTACATCCATTCTCTGACTATACAACATTCCATCATGGCGGAAAAGAACAAAAAATGTATCTCATCAACTATAGGAAGTAACAAATCAACTACAACTAAACTTCGTTATAAAACATTGGTCAAAAACCATCAATCTTTGATTGATGGGTTTCATATGGCCCTTTCTGTCTGACTGGCAAGTGTTCAGGAACTTGGATCTTCACTGGTCAAGTGTTGATGGCCTTTCTGAAGAATTAACTATTAATATAATGTCACATAAACCCCTTGAATATATTTGGTTTTCCCAAGGACACATATTTTACACTTTCGATCTTTGTCAGTTTGAAGGTAGTTGAAATTTACTTACCAAGTGAAAATGGTATGAACGCCTCATTTTTCACAAAATTTCCTTTGGAATCCAAAAAATGTTGGGGGTAAAATTCTTCAGGTCTCTCAAAGTAATTCTTGTCCCGTAAGACTGATGCCAGTAGTGGAATAATATATGTTCCCTAAATAGAAATATCATTA
>CM033643.1:1796354-1917242 GCA_019512145.1 Engystomops pustulosus | reverse complement strand
GTAGCACTTACTTTTGGAAGGAAGTAGCCTCTGAACATGACATCTTGCGTGGTAGCATGTGGGAGGTTAGTTGGGAGAATATTTGCAAACCTCTGGATCTCGTGGATGACGGCATCTGTATAGGGCATTTCCTTACGGTGTTTTACCAGAGGCACAGACGACCCGATAACTTTATCGATTTCTTTTTGAACATTCTCTGTTGTAAAGAAAGGCGTGACAATAAGATGCATGGTAAAATCTATTCTACGAGGACCAACTGTAGAAGCAGGCATCATAGGGTGTTGACCTTTCACCAGAACTGCCTATATTTATAGTCTTCACCTGACATAGTTGGAGGACATCTGTTTCACCCAATTATACTATTAATATTTTCACTTGGATTGTCCCAGCATGGAAGAGGATTGGCTGATACTAGAATCCCGTCTTAGTGAGAAGGTCCCATGATAGTTTCCATCAGTAAAACTATATGAGATTTGTTTTGCATTTGTTTTGTACTATTAATTAAAGTTTTTGTGTGCCATGCACCATGCTGTATAAATAACAAAAATATACAATGAATACCATCACCATAGACAAGAGGCATCCTCTACACCTAGAGGAGAGGAGGTTCTACCATCACCATAGACAGGGGGCATCCTCTACACCTAGAGGAGAGGAGGTTCTACCATCACCATAGACAGGGGGCATCCTCTACACCTAGAGGAGAGGTGGTGCTACCATCGCCATAGACAGGGGGCATCCTCTACATCTAGAGGAGAGGCAGTTCCACCATTACCATAGACAAGGGGCATCCTCTACACCTTGAGGAGAGGAGGTTCTTCTATCACCATAGATTGGGGGCATCCTCTACACCTAGAGGAGAGGTGGTTCTACCATCACCATAGACAGGGGACATCCTCTACACCTAGAGGAGAGGAGGTTCAACCACCACCATAAACACGGGGCATCCTCTACACCTAGAGGAGAGGCTTTTCTACCATCACCATATAGAGGGGGCATCCTCTACACCTAGAGGAGAGGAGGTTCTACCACCACCATATACAGGGGGCATCCTCTACACCTAGAGGAGAGGCTTTTCTACCATCAGCATAGACTGGGGGAATCCTCTATACCTAGAGGAGAGGTGGTTCTGCCATCACCACAGACAGGGGGCATCCTCTAAGCCTAGAGGAGAGGCTTTTCTACCATCACCATAGACAGGGAGCATCCTCTACACCTAGAGGAGAGGAGGTTCTACCATCACCATAGACAGGGGGCATCCTCTACACCTAGGGGAGAGGCAGTTCTACCATTACCATACACAAGGGGCATCCTCTGCACCTAGAGAAGAGGTTTTTCTACCTTCACTATAGATTCTGGTGGTCACAAGACCCACTTCATCCAAAATATGGCCTCCTCAGAGCAATGGACAACACAGGAAGGGACATCCCAAGGTAAATGGAAGCAACATACATTGGTCTAAGGAGGCCATTCACTGGATGAAGCAGGCCTGTGCCCGACCCCACGTGGGGGCATGTTTGAGAAACTGAAGTTCTTTGATGCAACTTAAAATCTTATTCACACTGTAAGCAAAAAAAACGTGGAATAAAGTGAGCTCTGCTGTTGAATGCAAATATGTGTCTATCAACTGCGGAAAGGTGCCAGGTATTGACGGGTCTTGTCTTCCTCAAGTATTTCTCTTGCTCAGGCTGAGGGTCATTGTATGTATTCATTTAATCAGTGTTTTATTAAAATTAATATATGATCCATAAAACTTACTTTGGATCTGTGGGTACTTCATCATTAGCAGGACTCCCCATCTTAAAGTAGTATTGGTGGTCTCCATCCCAGCGCTAAATAAGTCTGTTACCAGTAGTGTCAGGTTATCATTGTGGAAATACATGTCAGGGCTAGGTTTCTCCTGTAAGATGAGAATCACAAGGCTAAGAGGTTACGTTGATACCAAATGTGACTTGTGTGTCAGAACCCTCTGAATGGATTCTGGCTGTAGTATTCTGAGCTTGTTAAGTTTCTTTGCTATTGATATGATTGATAGCTGCCTGGCAGAGTTGATTATCTTGGCTAATCTGGGTGTGTGTTTTGTGGAAAGCTGGGTAGTTTCATCTTGCTTCTAAGATGGCGGTGTTCAGATGTGGGTTGTTTGATGGATAGCTGAGTCAATTATCTGTCAGGGCGGTGTCCACAAACACAATAAATATCCAATCCTCGGTTCATTCATGGCTGGTTATACTTTCTCCTGTGATTTGTACTACTTGTCTGTTTGTGTTTTCCTGGACTTGTTCCCTGAAATATGTTCCTGAGCCTGTTCCCCCGATTCTCTTGTGTATGTAAATCTGTATGTCTATTTATTCATTTTCCTTCTGCTATGAGCACACATTGAGAGTAGGTATTGTCGACAAGTACACCCTTACCACTAGGGTTTTTCTTGTACTTTTTCTTGTAGTTTGCGAGGCTTTTAGGTAGGGAATTGGGGTTGTGGGGTTTAGCGCCTGCAACCCTTTCTCCACCTTCACACTGTGATGTTAATCTATGTGACCCACTACAGCATGAAAACAGATATTGTATAGTACAAATGAGTTGGGGCTTTAGAGCCACATATCTTTCATCTTCTCAATGTCAATTCCAATATTTGAAGCAATAGTTTCAAGTGACATTTGTACATGTATCAATGGACCCCCACACCCAAAATGGTTTGGCACTCTGGTTAAATGACTAGCAAACTCTGAAGCAAGAGAATTATGAGAAGTACCTCTTGTTGCTTCACCAGGAAGGCCTCGATGAGGTTTCTCTGGTCGTTGGCATCCAGCTTTTTCTTGTAGTTTGTGAAGGTCTCTGTGACATATCTGGTGAGCTCATCTGCGTTCTTGTAAATGCTGTTGTGACTTCCTGGAAGCCAACGTATGATGGATGGAAAAGCATTGTACAGCTACGAAGGATTCGAAATAAGACTGCATTATTGCATTGAAGCCCAAATTATCTAGATAAGCGTCCTCTTAGCTCTTTTTAAAAGTCTTTTTGATCAAAGAGTCTCGTAATTATATGCTAGTCACCAATTAGAGCAACAAAGCCTTTTTTTTTACATTGGATGACCCCAATAATCTCTTAATTTCATGGACAGTGAAGTTCTTTGATGCAACTTAAAATCTTATTCACACTGTAAGCAAAATAAATTGAGAAATAAATTGAGATCTGCTGTTGAATGCAAATGTGTCTATCAACTGCGGAAAGGTGACAGGTATTGTAGGCTCTTGTCTTCCTCAAGTATTTCTTTTGCTCAGGTCAAGGGTCATTGTATGTATTCATGTAATCAGTGTTTTATTAAATTTAATATATGATTCATAAAACTTACTTTGGATCTGTGGGTACTTCATCATTAGCAGGACTCCCCATCTTAAAGTAGTATTGGTGGTCTCCATTCCAGCGCTAAATAAGTCTGTTACCAGTAGTGTCAGGTTATCATTGTGGAAATACATGTCAGGGTTAGGTTTCTCCTGTAAGATAAGAAGCACAAGGCTAAGAGGTTACGCTGATACCAAATGTGACTTGTGTGTCAGATCCCTCTGAATGGATTCTGGCTGTAGTGTTCTGGGCTTGTTAACACACAAAGTTTCTCTGCTATTGATATGATTGATAGCTGCCTGGCAGAGTTGATTCCCTTGGCTAAGCTGGGTGTTTGTCTTGTGGAAAGCTGGGTAGTTTCAACTTGCTTCTAAGCTGGGGGTGTTCAGATGTGGGTTGTCTGATGGATAGCTGAGTCAGTTATCTGTGAGGGCGGTGTCCACAAACACCATAAATATCCAATGCTCAGTTCATTTAGGGCTGGTTATACTTTCTCCTGTGATTTGTACTACTTCTGTCTGTTTGTGTTTTCCTGGACTTGTTCCCTGAAATCTGTTCCTGAGCCTGTTCCCCGATTCTCTTGTGTCTGTAAATCTGTCTGTCTCTTTATTAATTGGTAGGTATTGTTGACCAGCACACCCTTCCCACGAGGATTTGCGAGGCTGCTAGGTAGGGAATTGGGGTTGTGGTGTTTAGGGCCTGCAACCCTTTCTCCCCCTTGACACTGTGATGTTGTCCTATGTTACCCACCACAGCATGAAAACAGATATTGGGGCAGATTTACTTACCCAGTCCTGTCGCGATCCAGCGGCGCGTTCTCAGTTGAGGATTTGGGTCTTCCGGCGATTCACTAAGGTAGTGCGCCCGATGTCCACTAGGTGTCGCTGCTGTGCTGAATTCCGTCAGAGTTCACTGAAGTTCACCGTCCTACCCTGGGTGCAGGTAAGCGCGTGTCAAGCGACACCTTTTTTTAAAATATGGCGGTTTTTCCGAATCCGTCTGGTTTTCTTACGGCCAGGCCCCCCGATTTCCTTTGCGTGCATGCCGGCGCCGATGTGCCACAATCCGATCGCGTGCGCCAAAATCCCGGGGCAATTCAGGGAAAATTGCCGCAAATCGGAAATATTCGGGTAACGCGACGGAAAAATGTGATTCGGGCCCTTAGTAAATGACCCCCATTGTATAGTAAAAATGAGTTGAGTCTTTAGAGCCACATATCTTTCATCTTCTCGATGTCACTTCCAATATTCGAAGCAATAGTTTGGGACATTTTTACATGTGTCAAGTGACCACCAAAACCAAAATGGTTTAATGACTAGCAAATTCTGAAGCAAGAGAATTATGGGAAGTACCTCTTGTTGCTTCACCAGGAAGGCCTCGATGAGGTTCCTCTGGTCGTTGGCATCCAGCTTTTTCTTGTAGTTTGTGAAGGTCTCTGTGACATATCTGGTGAGCTCATCTGCGTTCTTGTAAATGCTGTTGTGGCTTCCAGGAAGCCAACGTATGATGGATGGAAAAGCATTGTACAGCTACGGAGGATTCAAAATAAGACTGCATTATTGCATTGAAGCCCAAATTATCTAGATAAGCGTCCTCTTAGCTCTTTTTAAAAGTCTTTTTGATCAAAGAGTCTCATAATTATATGCTAGTCACCTATTAGAGCAACAAAGCCTTTTTTACATTGGATGACCCCAATAATCTCTTAATTTCATGGACAGTCTATTCATTTCTATGCATTTTTGGACTGAAACAGCAGAGTTCCTGAGGATTCTTTGGTGTACCCAGGTTCTAACCAAATATTATAGCGCAGTATCTGTTTATAAAAGGGATGAACAATTTCATGTAGATGTCACATTTCATCTTTTTGGTGCAGGGATTCCTGGGAAAAAGACCTGTCATAGGCAGAGGAGGCCATGGTCATGTGACCTTTAAAGACAAGTAGACATAAGTAAGTTTTGGACAATAGGTTGTGCTCAGTGTTTTTTTGCAAGTGCTACTCTCAAGGGCATGATCTTAAAATTACTCTGTTTGACCTTTAACCCCTCTACTACATTGGTACATGGTGACCAGGTTACTACCTCATCATGGTGGAGGTGACAGCTTACTCAAATCAAGAAATGACATCAGAGAACAGGCAGGGAGCAGTCAGAAGCTAGAGGAGGTCAGAAAGTTGGAGGTCGGACCAAGCCATCGGCACAGATTCATATTGAGGATTAAATGAGGACAAAGGGCAAGCCAGATGTCAGAAGACAGGAGAAGTGTTGAGCAGATCCAGACCCCAAGGTCGAGTTGGGATTTGGCTTAATCCCTCTGTGGTTAACACCTTCGATTGTTGCCCGCAAAGTTTCAAAGTTGGTGGCGAAATTGGATGGCAATGGACTTCTGCTATATTGCAGGTTGGTGCACATGTGCCATAGGGGAGGATATTGGAAAGTTCTGACCTGGAAATGCACCATAAATAAAAAGTGATATTACCAGGGCTAGGGGCAAGATGCCAGCAGTCACTGCCCTGGAAAGTTACATCTATATATTTGTTCTGCTCTTGCTGCTGTAGAAATCAGTCTTCCTGCTCAGTCTGTCATAAATAAAAACAAATTTTAGGAGGAAGAGCTGGAGTCAATAGGTCTAGAGCAGCAGCCTGAACCATTATGAGTCAGGCTTGTGTATCAGACTATAATAGACCCTGGTCGGTATACAGAGAAGGCTTTTATAGACTTTGCTCCCTGCAGGAGAAGAAAGAAGCAAAAAAATGGAACAGAGAAATATTTCTCCATAATAAAATATATTATAACTATATTTTAATATAAAACATCAACTTACCATGACCATGGGGCTGCCTGCAAGCCGGAGGTTTTCATCAGATAGCTGAAGTAGCCTCCGAAGTGATGGATCTTCATAATCCAATCGATGACCAAGAACAATGGCCACAATAATATTCGCTACGGCTGCATTGAAGATATCGTTGTCAGGAAATTCTTCTCCTGGAAGTGAGAGACAAAATCAATAGTTTATATAATGAAGACTTTTTTTACCTCCAATATTAATTATGAAATCTAGATCTCATTGAGATTGCGGTGACTCATGTAATATTTTTACCTTTGAAGGAGCCGATGTGTTTAATCAAGTAACCACTTTCTTCATTAATTTTATCTTCAATCGTCTTCTTCCCCATTCCGAAGTCTCGGAGAGTTGAAAGGGTGAACCGCCTCATCACTTTCCAGTTCTCCCCATTGGAAAGAATAATACCTGTGCAGTTATTAGATAAGTCAACACGTTTGTGGACTCTTGGTTTAGATAGAGTTTGAATTTAATTAACCCTGCCTAAAATCCCACCATTTTTTTAGTAGGATCAGTCAAAAATGGTCATCGTAAACGGTGGATTACGGTAGATTGTTCTTGGCTCTCCTTCTACCAGAAGATCAGGGACATTTTTTAAATGGGTGGTCTAATTAGTTAGAATTCCTTTCACACTGGAGAAGCCTCCTGCAAACAGATTCCCAAGGCAAGGCAAGGCCAAACATATAAATGGCTGTCCATGTGCTACATGGACAGTTTAAAGGGAATCAAAATCCAGCCTGATAAACCAGGGGTACCAACTCATAGATCCAGCCACTCTGTCCACACGTGGTCAGGGAAATGAAGGATCGGGTATGAATATTATCATCACCCAATACTTTTGTTCTCAGCTGAGATGAGCCTTTACCAGAGATGTCTGCAAGTGACTTACTATCCAGAACACATGGATGTTTAGCCTACTCAAGCATGTCTACATATATGGGGGTTCATCAGGCATAGCCGCCATGTGAGTATTTGGCCAACCACTATGAAAAGGGAATAGATACTTTTTGACTGTTAAATGCAGCCAAATCCTGACTGCTACTGTAGTGTATCAAAAAGTTTATTGATGGCTCCTGAATGGCCTTGACCTAACAGTCAATTTATCAAAATATCTAACGACTAAGGGTTTCATAAAAATAGTAGTTTATATAAATCTAGTCTAATGGTTGATCCAATTTTGGTGGTAGATTATTACAAAAAGTTTCTTCTCAAAGCAGCCAACTTACAGACCATGACTTCTCATAGACGTATTCATGGTTCTTACCATGTCCTTTTCTTATCTCTTCGAAAGCCGGCCAACAGGGTCTCCCAGAAAACTCTTCAGCGTAGTTGACAAGAGCATCTTTAACAGTTTCGTAGCCACTGAGGACGACCATTTCCTGTGCCCCTATCCGTAAGGTGAAGACCGAGCCATATTTTTCAGCAAACTGCAAGATATGTCCACATTATGTAAATACGGAAAAGCAAACTAAAATGTTTTTTAATAGGCCGGTTTCACATGACCATATGGAGTCTGAAAAACACAGACCATCTGGCTAGGGGTGTGCAAACCAAACTAACTGCATCGTAACTCTCTATGAGTTCTGGAAAAACTAGAGCTGTGGGTGATCCAAGAAATGGGCCTGGACTTGGTTGAGTTTTCTCATAAATTTTTTTTTTTAAATTTGGGCTTTACCTTTTGAAAAGATTTATACGGTTTCTTCATGTCTATACTGAACATATTTCCAAAAAAGGGCAATGACCGTGGGCCTGGTGGAAACTGGGTCCGATTGTGCTTTTTGCTTTCGTAGAAAGATTTGACCAAAATCAAGAAAATAATCGACAGGAGAATTGTAACTGGATCCAGGGCCACCATGTCTGTAGAATCTGTAAGGGAGAGCCACAATAGAAATATAGTGCTTCAGTATGGAACTTTATCTGTACCAGTCATGCATAGTAAAAGTTTGTGTAAATAGGACAAACCTTCAACATAATGGGGGTCATTTACTAAGGGCCGATTCACGGTTTCCCGACGTGTTACCCGGATATTTCTGATTTGCGCCGATTTCCACTGAATTGCCTGGGGACTTTGGCGCACGCGATCGGATTGTGGCGCATCGGCGCCGACATGCACGCAACAGAAATCGGGGGGCGTGGCCGAACGAAAACCCGACGGATTCGGAAAAACCGCCACATTTAAAAAAAAAATGTGTCGCGAAAATTGCACTTACCTTCACTCAGCCCAGCTCGGTGTATTCCAATGCGTGCCGATGCTCTTCAGCGCAGCAGCGCTGGTGGACGTCGGAGGAACTACCTTAATAAATCCCGGCCGGACCCGAATCCACCACCGCTGGATCGCGAATGGGCCGGGTAAGTAAATCTACCCCAATGGGGCACATTTACTTACACGTCCGGAGGAGTTCACAAAGTACATATTGTCCAACGAGAATGCACCCTGGATATCGTGCGACTGATATCCTGCATGTGTCGCTTCCCCGCTCTGACGGCCCCGCCCCCAGATTTCTGTTGCATGAAAGCCAGCGCAGCTGCACCAGAAATCCAATCACACACGACACAATCCCCAGTTAAATACCTGTCACAGCGAATCCCAAAAACTTAGTAAATAAGCCCCAATGGGTGTTTGTAAAACTCAAAAATGCCCCCTAAATCCCCACATCAATAGCAATATAGATCCTACTTTTGAAAGCAGAAAAATGACTTAGAGTAACTCCAATCAATGGTTTTTACAGCTGACACCACCCTTGACAAGCAGCCCTCTACACTATACAGGTAAGAAACACCCCTTGTAATGTAATGACCCAATGTAATGATGACTACATCTGCACAAAAATACACATTTCTAAATCAGTTCTATGGAGTCCCACTATCTCCAGTGACCACTCATGGATCAACTAAGACCAACATCCAGTAACCAAACAGTAAAAGAAATAGTACAATTCGGTCATCAATGTTTGGATGAAGTTCTAGGCCTTCTCTAATGAGAACTGCTCCAAACCCTCTGTGGTTTACTATAATGGCGTGGACTTTGTCTGTTGGAGATATACTATGTAAGAAGTTTGTCTAGACTACGGTATTGATGACCTCTTGATGACAACTCTTGTATTCAGCTTATCGATACGACATAGGATAACGCTTGTTACTCTTGGTGGCGTCAATTTCGTCCCATTCACTTGACCTGAAGTATCTAATCTAGCTGATGGTTGGGGAATTGAAATTGGACTCTCACTTTTCTGATATTGAAGGTCTATGTTTACTTTCTGTATTTCTATAATACCCCAAAAGTTCAGCCCTCTGATTCTGAGTCATCTATACCGCCCAATTGAGGAGGAGACAATGGGACAAATTTACTTACCTGGTCCTGTCGCGATCCCAGATTCGGACGGTCCGACGAGGATGAAGTCCAGCGCGATTCATGAAGATCGTGCGCCCGAGTTCCTGCATGTGTCGCTTCCCCTCCGAGGTCCGCCAGAGTTCACATTCTTCTTCCCGGTGCATGTAAGTGAATGAGCCCCAATGACTGCACCCCTTGGCACATGGCTAAGGTGGGCCTTGCACATGTTACCCTACAAGTAATCCTAGCAATATAAAGATCTCCATCCAGGGTTTCCAATCATTTCCATGCCAGGCAGAGAAGTGCAGTGTGATGCACGTTACTTACTGTCTGAGGAGCTTCTTCAGGACAGGTCAGGTGTGATGCTTTCTATGATGAGTATTTTGATATATGGAGAAAGGAGGATATCCCTTCCAGATCCTATTGGTGGTGAATTATGTAGGACGCCTGAACAGTGATCTATGAGATACATGAGACTAGATAGGATTCAGTTAATCATTACACATTCAGCTAGCCTGTACAGTCTGCTGCAAAATGATAGTAAAAAGTGATATAAACACTGATAGAAAGTTAATGATCACACAGAGCCTCATGCAAATATGTATCAGAGGGCAATGTAAAAGTGAGTGCGTGATCTCATACACTTACAGAGTAGTTAAAGGGGGGTTCCAACATCTATTTATGAATGTATCCATAGAATATGTTATAAATATCAGATTTGGTAGGGGTTCAAAACTTGTGGCCAGCACCAGTTAGCTGCTACCTAGTTTCAGTTCAGATAATAATGGTGGAACAACAGCTCCATTCCTTGTGTAGTGGTAGGGCTGGGGTACTGCAGCTCAGCTCCAATACAAATAAATAGAAGCACAGATGCAGTAACACATTCGGACCACTACATGAAGAATTGAGCTGTTGTTCCAAACGGGTCCTAAGTGTTGGACTTTCCTATGATATTGGTATCCTGCAGTATCGATAGTGAACAACGGAGGTGGAGCAAAACATGTAAAGATTACCATACAAGATTTTTAGTTTTGTATTCCAAATTTTGTGTATATTTGTACCTTGGATTAGAGATGAGCGGACTCGACCTTCAAGTTTGGGTTTGGCATTCGGGTCACCTGACCCGGACATACTGCCGGAATGGAGGTGGGGTCCAATCACCTCTACCTTTAATAATTGCTCCATGGTAACTGCAGGGAAATGAAAATTCAGTAGTTATTTTGCTATGATGAAGTTCAATGACCCGGGGAGTGTATGGAGTGCAAGGAGGGGAAGTGATAACATGAACTTTGATTTTTGGAGACAATTGCAGACGGCAGTGCAATGACCTCAGTGCCGAGAGATGAACTGTGCTTCTCGATTTATTGTTATGGCATGGACCTTGTCCTCTGGTGCTAAAGAGCCTTTCAACCAAAAATGAAAATCCACCAAGTGGATATATATTATATATATGTAATTGATAGCTTTAAAGAATGGAGAGGTTTGTAACTTTTTTCGTAAGTCACTTCAACTGTTAAAAACAGAATAATTTTTTTAAAAATCCCGAAAATCACATAACCGTATTTTTCGGATTATAAGGCACACCATAAATAAATGCCTGCTAAACCGTCTAGGTTCATATATAAGGCGCACCGGATTATGAGGATGAATGACCAGCAGGTGGCAGACCTGTGCACAGTTCAAGGCAGCTGTTGTCTGTAAGTACGGTTCATATATAAGGCGCACTGGACTATAAGGCGCACCTTTGAAAAATACGGTATATAATTTATAATGAATGAATTAGCATGTCATTAAATTAGTATCTGATACAATAGAAAAACTGAGCTTAATTTTTGGTACAGAAAGATTTGCTTGCAGTTCCAGAGGTTGGACGTTTTCAGTAGTTCTTGTATAGTTTGCACTGCAGCAGGGATTTTGGCCCACTTCTCCATAAACATCTTCTCTAGATCTTTCAGGTTTCAGGGCAATCGCTAAGCAACATTGGGGCAGATTTACTTACCCGTTCCTGTCGCGATACAGCGGTGCATTCTCCGTCGAGGATTCGGGTCTTCTGGCAATTCACTAAGGTAGTGCGCCCGATGTCCACCAGGTGTCGCTGCTGCGCCGGAGTTCATCAACCTATTCCTGGTTCAGGTAAGTGCTTGTCAAGCAACACATTTTTGTTTTTTAAATACCGCGGTTTTTCCGAATCCGGTTTTCCGATGACCACGCCCCCTGATTTTCATTGCATGCATGCCAGCGCCAATGCGCCACAATCCAATCGTGTGCGCCAAAAATCTGGGGCAATTCGTTGCAAACCGGTAATTTCCGGGAAACCCTACGAAAAAGAGTGATTCGGACCCTTAGTAAATATGCCCCAATGAGTTTCAGGTCCCTTCAAAACATTTTCATTAGATTTGGGTTTCTAAGACCTTGAAACGCTTCCTACAGAGCCGCTCCTTAGTTGCCCTGGCTGTGTGTGTCAGATCTTTGTAATGCTGGAAGCTCCAGCCATGACCCATCTTCAGTGCTCTTGGGGAGGAAGTTGTTGGCCAAAATATTGCAAAACATGGACCCATCCCTCCTCCCATCCATATGGTGTAGTTGTCCTCACCCCTTTGCAAAAGAACACCCCTAATGTATCATGTTTGTACCATCATGCTTCACGGTAGGGCCGGTGTTTTCTGGGTTGTACCTTCTTCTTCCCTCAAACACGGTGAGTGGAGATGATACCAAAAAGTACTATTTTGGACCTATCTAACCTTATAACCTAATGAACCTCTCCCATGCCTCCACCGATTTATTCAGATGGTCATTGGTGAACATCAAACCGGTCTGGACATGTGACATAAGCAGGGGGGGGCTGGGCGTGCTCAAAACGTTTTTGATATCAGGATTCTGTGAGACTGTGGCCTCAGCTCCCTTCAGGTCATTGACCAGGTCCTCCAGTGTAGTTCTAGGCTGAGTCCTGACCTTTCGCAGAATAATCCTTACCCCATGAGGTAAGATCTTGCATGGAGTTTTAGACCAAGGAAGACTGATCTTTTTCTTCTCACCAAGCTGCTTCCCTTTTGTAACCCATCCCTGTTGTTCTCACACAGCTCTTTGGTTTTGGACTCACTGCTTTTGTCTCTCACAGTTGAAGTGAGTGCTGCTCCTCCATACCTCTCTGCCCTCACATCAGCCAGTTGTGCTCTTCATCCTTCAGGATCTGAAATCACTTTCTTCCTTAATTCGGATCTCCCACTAATGTCTTAGGACTTCTCCCAAACTGCACCTATTCTCTGGAATGCACTACATCGAACTATCAGACTTATACCTAACTACCAAACTTTTAAACATGGCCTAAAACCCCATATTTTCAGGTTTATCACATTCTCTAAGCACATGTAACTTTCATGTTCTTTTCTCTTAACCTCCACAAATGTATCCTCCTGTCTATGTGATCTTCGATCACTTGATACCAGGTTTCTCTGGTGCAGACCGATGCGCCCCAGTTAGTGTAAATATCTATAACTTGTGAGCAGGGTCCTCACTCCTATTGTTTTATCTGATTATGTTATTACTCTGTAATGTAATATTATATTTGTATAAGTCCCACATGATCTGTACAGCGCTTCGGAATATAATGGCGCTATATAAATAAAGATAATTATTGTTATTACTATACCAATTACCGACCTCTCCATTTTTTGTAGGTGGGAAATGCAAAATCAGCAGAATATGAAATACCATATATGATGAGTATAAGCCCATACAAAAAAAGGTGCTGAAACCCAAACTCGTCTTATACTCGAGTAAAAAAAATATATCAAAACTCATCTTTCTGGCTTCCCCCGCAGCTGGCTATATACTGGGGCAGGGGCTGGCTATATACTGGGGGCAGGTGCTGGCTATATACTATGGGGCAGGGTCCGGCAGGCTATATACTGGGGGGGCTGTGACCAACGTATTTCCCATTCTCGGTTTATACTCAATAGTCATAGTCATAGTTATAGTCAATAGGTTTTACCAGGTTTTTGTGGTAAAATTAGGGGCCTCGGCTTATGCTTGGGTCAGCTTATACTCGAGTATATACAGTACTTATTTCCCTCTCTGTTTATAACTACATTTTGCAGGTGATGTAAGTAACAACACATCCAATCCACATTGGCAAAGAAAGCCCAAAATGAGGCCCATAGATTATGTGTAATAACCATTACTGATGTATGTAATAATTTGTATAAAAGTCTTTGTTGGTGATGGAACTTCTACGTGACTCCTGTATGGAGACATTAGTGTTCTGCACTGTCCATATGGGATTTTGCCCCTTTTTACCTTGATAAAATCTACGCGTTCTGAAGGTTCTGTGGCTCCTCTTATGAGATCTGAGCTTTAGGTCCTTTCTAAGACTTTCTTTTGGATCCTGGATTGGCAATTGGCTGGAACATTCGAGGTTCCGAGGTTCTTGAAACAACTCACAGGATTTAGAGAACAAAACAGCAAAAAGTGTTCAGCAATAATCTGAGGAAGAGTTCAAGGTGGTGGAGTATTTGTCCGGTATGTTATTCCATTCAGCCAAAGAGATGTCTAGTAAGAAGATGGACTGATACCGCACAGTATAGACCTTACAGTACGCTCCTTTGTAACTGCAGTGTGAACATGATGAGATGTACACGAGCCCAATCTTATCTTTTCCACTAAATGACCGTATTAGCAGATGTTCTCTCTGTCTATAAATGTGTCCTCTATAAAAGGTCAATAACCCATCAGCAGAACGTCAGATAATCCGGGTAGTTCAGTGACCCCTGCGTTGTGTGACTCATTGTTATAGTACGGACATTGCAATCTGCTCCAATGACATAACTTCCGAGGAATATAAAGAAGGACACGTCTTAAAGAGGCAAATACCTTATCCCTACCACAGTGACAGACCCCCGCAGTGTCCTGACCTGCAAAGAAAGTGCAGACTGCTTGCACATGTATCTATAAAGTGTCCGCGCCAGTTTTGTGTCGCCGCTGCTCTGTGTCCAACAAGACCCGAAAAATGTGCAGCTAAAAGGGGCTGTTACTGCTTAGTAAGAGTTTGCAATACAATCCTGCAGTACCGGCGGTCCCCTACTTAAGGACATCCGACTAACAGACGACCCCTAGTTAAAGATGGACCCCTGTGACCACTGTCACCTCTGCTGAAGCTCTGTCTCAGCTGTAAGGTGTCTGTAATGAAGCTTTATTGATAATCCTTGGTCCCATTACAGCTAAAATTTTGAAACTCCAATTGTCACTGGGGCAAAAAAAAATTTTTTGTCTGGATCTACAATTATAAAATATACAGTTTCGACTGGCATACAAATTCAACTTAAGAGCAAACCTATGGAATCTATTCTGTACATAACCTAGGACTGCCTGTATGAACAAAGTATGCCAAAAATATAAATGGTGCCTTCTGCATTCAAAAGTTTATGCAGTAGAGTCAGAGAAATGTCATAGGGACACGAGCTGCAGGAGCCTTGACATCCAGTAGGGACAATGGGGCACATTTACTAAGGGTTTTAAGCCAGTTTTCTGGCAGACTTTGCACTTTCTTTTAGGTGTAAACGGCTTGCACAGGTATTTAAGAAGTGTCCGTGCCAGATTTGTATCCATGTGACACAAATTAGGGGGCCATAGAAGATAAACTGTCCGCTCACCCAATCACACTTCTCCTCCTGTAAATGCTCTTGCCGTATGGGGGCTGTACGCTTCCCAGATTCTCAGACTCCCGATCCAAAATACGTTCAAAATACGGTACGGCAGCACCTTGTGGTCCTTCTTGTATCCATCCATGTTTTATTCGTGATTCAATAAAGAAGGTTTTAATGGAATTATCCGTGTGGAGGAATCCTAAGTGCTGCCGTACCGTATTTTGAATGTACAAATTAGGGGGCGTTTCTGTGCTCAGTGGGACCGTGCACCGTATTTTACATGCAAAATCTGTCGCATGTCCTATGTTAAAGGTGCACTACAAAAAAGTTGGTGAACTCTGTCGGGCCAGTACGGGGAAGCGCCAGATCCATGATTTCTGGTGCACGCTCTTCATGAATCTGGCGCACTCAGCATTACACACGGGCAGAGAACTTTTAGAGCAGTTTCCTACATTCTTAGTAAATGTTCCCCAATAACTTTGAAGCCCCTCCATAGCATTAGCATTCACGTGTGCCTTGGGATGTTCTTAGCATCGCGGTTTGTTGTGTCCCGGGAAAGTTTGAAGGAGCAGTGTGCCCATTTATTATCATGGGGAATACTTGCTTGTCTGTCCAAGTAGTGCGCCTCCACCTTGTGGACGATATTCAAGCTGCCAGTAAAAGTTCTTCTCATTACTGCTGTTCCACCGTCCGGGGAAGTGGGAGAAGTTTAGAGGCTACATCTACTCTATACATCCCAACGTACACGTCGAGGAGGGACAAAATATTTAGATTTTCTGACCCTAAACCCACACCCCAATGTGCCCTCTATACTGTAGAGAGGGCAGAATAATACTGCCCTCTACACTGTATAATAGCCCACACGTTACACCCTTTTCTGTAGCCCTCTCCTTAAAATGTTCCTTTTTCTGTTGGTCCCCACTTAAAATGCCCATTTTCTCTAGTCCTCGTCTTAGGATGCCTGATTCATGCCTATAACATTTTCCATTGTGTACCACCCATTTTATTTCCCCCTTTCCACTAGCACTCCCATTTATAATGCACATCTTGCTCCCTTTTCTGTGATATCTCCCCTTTTTGCTTTGAAAAGGATAATACTAAATAAGTCACTTCCCACAGTCCTCTCTTCTTCTGTCTCCTCTGTAGAGATCTAAAACCTGTAGACTCTTATCTAGAGATGAGCGAACACTAAAATGCTCGGGTACTCGTTATTCGAGACGAACTTTTCCCGATAGCATGAAATCTGCCATATGCGCCAGAGTACCAACGCGTAAGAATTCACTCCCCTCACTGGCCTGACTGTCCATTTCCTCCTCCTCCAACTCCTCCAACTCCTCTTCTTCTGCCCATACACGCTGAACAGTGAAGGACTCAACAATGGTCCCCTCTTGTGTCTCGCCAACATTCTCCTCTTCTTCCTCCTCATCCTCCTCCACCTCCACCTCCTCCGATATGCGCTGAGAAACAGACCTCAGGGTGCTTTGGCTATCAACAAGGGAATATTCTTCCCCCGTCTCTTGTGACGAGCGCAAAGCTTCCGACTTCATGCTGACCAGAGAGTTTTTCAACAGGCCAAGCAGCGGGATGGTGAGGCTGATGATGGCGGCATCGCCACTGACCATCTGTGTTGACTCCTCAAAGTTACTCAGCACCTGACAGATATCAGACATCCACGTCCACTCCTCATTGTAGACTTGAGGAAGCTGACTGACCTGACTACCAGTTCTGGTGGAAGTTGACATCTGGCAGTCTACAATCGCTCTGCTCGACCGAGCATCAAGCTCGGACGAGCATGTTCGCTCATCTCTACTCTTATCATGTTTTGTGGTTTCTACATCACAGCAGGTGACCAACCAAAGTTGAACCAGCAGACTATCGTTTGGGAGGTATGATCTAGGCTATGAGGTTCTGTTAGCCTCTGGATACTACAACTCGCACCTTTCTACCTGGTCTGTTGTTTCCAGGACTGGAAGAGGTTTCACTAGTGCAAACAACTGTACTGCTTTCCTCACAAAGTAAGAGAGTGCCCCTCTGTGCCCCACACACTTTCACTTTGCAAGTGCACATAATTGCCCAGATTTATCCATTGTGAACCTTTTGTATGTGCAGGGCAAGGCGCTGAAGAACATTGAATACTAGTGCAGGGTCTTGAATTACCTGCACTGCTTGGGAAGAGTACACCATCTATTTTTTTGGGCACCTTTACCATAGAGCGTGTGACACAATTCCATATTAGATGTGTTGCAAACTACGACTAAGCACAAACATGTCCCTTTAGGCGGATATTTTTTCTGTCTTGTGGGCGACACAAAACTGGCGCAGACACTTCTTCAATACATGTGCAAGTTCTTAAGATGTTCTTCTCCGTGCAAAGTGCGATAGAAAACTGGCACATCCAGAATAATAGTATTGGCCCAATAAGTACTGGAGAAAAGATCTTTTTCAATTTGTAGATATTCCTCATTGTGAGTTTCCGGATGCACGAGTGGTGAACCACACAAGAAATACTTGGCCCGCCTTGGGATTTATAATGTAAAATGAAAATTTATTTACATTGATGCAAACCAAAATGTATAGGCAGTGTATACACATTCACATCTTTCTGTTGTGGACATAGGCGTAACTACACCCGAAGCAGGCGCTAGGCCCATGAGCTACAGGGGCCTGTGGTGCACAACCAAATCATAATGTATGATTGCAGTGCTCCCGGGGCCGACTGTGGCGCAACAGGTTCCCACCGCCTGTGTTCTCGACACGCAAACAAAACCCCATAAACATACTTCCCCCAGGCAGAGAGGACACTGAACCATGCAAACTCTATGTGGTCTGATGCTTACTGTGCTGTAAAGGGCAGCACAACGTTTGCGCAACCAACCTTCCCTCCCTTCCCCTCCACCCCAAGTAGAGAGGGGGCAGATGAATTACCCCCTGGGCCACACTGGTCCATTGCTTCGCCACTGCCCCAGGGCTTACCAGGCCTTGTATGGGTCTGCCCACTGGGTTCTAACTGCCCGTCCAGAACATGACCCCAACCCGACGTTGTGACAACTGTGACGAGGGGTGAAGCCTGGAGGGGCTTGAGGAACAGCAATTTTGAAGTGGAGAGATGGAGAAGGCGTGTTGCATGAACTCCTATGTAGTCGTAGGGAGATGAGCAGTAAATAGATAGAGGGCATGGACTCCCTGCACATGTAAGAGGGTCCCTAAACTCGATCAGCCTTTGGATACAGGCCTGTACGTTGGTCCTGCCACACAGACCACACACCTTGCAGAGGGTGGAAGTCCTTGCATTATATCAAAATATGATGCAGGGATTTCTCATCTGCCGGCCAGACTGCACTGTATTAATTGTATTAGCTGTGTTCCGGCCTACAATTGGGAGGTCCTTGTATCATAATTTGATATAATGTAAGGACTTCCATCCACTGCAAGGTGTGTGGTTTGTGTGCCTGGGTCAGCTGGTGGTGGATCCTATTCATATCCATGATGAGATGGAGACAATTTTTGCATTTTTCTTACAGTAAACCAACCGTTATCATAAAGACGTATGCAGGAGAATCACTAAAAACTTTTAGAATGTCCATTAGGTGCGAGGAATTGCACAGATCAGATGTGTTTTGGGGCTTGATGTGAAGCCAACAGCAGAATTGAGATCTAGCTTTGCTCCAAGAGGAGCCTGAAACGTGAAGTTCTGCAGCAACTTCGTAAAGAAGAGGAAGAGCTCCATTTTGGCCAAGTTCTCTCCAGCACAACTTCTCTTTCCTGCGAAAAAAAAAGAAAAACCCTGTATTAGTCCATCATTGAGTCACTGAGGGCATGAAGCCCCTCTATGTGATGGAGGTGTCCACCATTTCAATCTTAAGGTGACTCACCAGCGGAAAATGGTATAAAAGCCTCATTTTTCACAAAATTCCCATCAAAGTCCAAAAAATGTTGAGGGTAAAACTCATCAGGTTTCTCAAAGTACTTGTTGTCTCGAAGGACAGATGTCAGTGATGGAATTATGTGGGTCCCCTGCAAAAGAGTCAATTTCAAAAAATCATGAAAAAAGTTTGACCCATACTTCCTACCCCAACCCACCCAAATTGTTTTGGCCTACCCCGGGGAGTGGCTAATAATACAACATTTTGGAAAACCATTTTGGATGTTGTAACAGTTGTCCCATTAGACCAAGTTCACATCTCCGTTAAGGTCTTCATTTATTTGCATCAGTTATCGTAAGCCAAAACCAGAAGAGGTGAAACCCAAGGAACAGTCTTTCTAGGGACTATGCAGAGAAAAGGTATAATGGAAAGACTTGTACCTGTTCCACCACGTCTGGTATTGGCTCACAATAACCAATGCACATAAATAACAGAGGTGTGAACTGGGCTCTATACTTTTTCAGTATCTCAAGAAGGTTATGTAGACCATCTAAGACCCAAAAGTTCCTTGAATCAAATGCTTACTTTTGGTATGAAGAATCCCTTCAGAGTGACATCTTGATTAGTCATATGTGGCACGTTGGTTGGCACGATATTCCCGAACCTTTGAATCTCATGTATCACGGCGTCTGTGTATGGCATTTCCTTTCGGTGCGAAAGCTGAGGCTCGGCTGCACCAATGACTTTTTCAATTTCTTGTTGAACATTTTCTGTATTTAACGTAAGAATTACCAACAATGTTGTCAAGTCTCATCTAGTATCAGAATGAAATGTTTAAAAATTTCCAAGGCTGTTAAATTGTATATATTTATCCCTATACAGTATATAAAAATATCTCCTTACTTTGGATTTCCGGATACTTCATCATTAATAGGAGGCCCCATCTCAATGTAGTAGAAGTTGTCTCCATTCCAGCAGCGAATAAGTCTGCTACAAGAGATGTGAGGTTTTCATCATGAAAATATAACTCAGGATCCGGTTTCTCCTGAAAAGAGGACATTTTCCAGTAGTAAACACTGGGGACATATATATATATATAATACCATATATACTCTAGTTTAAGCCGACCCGAGTATAAGTGAGACCCATAATTTTGACACAAAAAAGCCGAGGGTGGGAAATGCATTGGTCACAGCCCCCCCCCCCCCCAGTATATAGCCTGACAGCCCCCTGAAGTATATAGCCTGCCAGTCCCCTGTAGTATATAGCCTGCCAGCCCCTGTAGTATATAGCCTGCCTGTCCCTGTAGTATATAGCCTGACAGCCCCCTGAAGTATATAGCCTGCCAGTCCCCTGTAGTATATAGCCTGCCAGCCCCTGTAGTATATAGCCTGCCAGCCCCCTCAGTATATAGCTGCCAGCCCTGGAGTATATAGCCTGCAGCCCCTGGATATACAGACTGCCAGCCCGTAGCAGATAGCCTGCCTGCCCCCTGTAGTGAATAGCTGACAGCCCCTCAAGTATATAGCCTGCCCCCCTGTAGTATATAGCCTGCCAGCCCCCTGGAGTATATAGCCTGCCTGCCTGCCCCCTCGAGTATATAGCCTGCAGCTCCTCCCAGCCGTCGCAGGCACGAAGACGTGACGGACCAGGACCCATGTCGGAGGCGAGATGGATGGGGGGAACTTCAGAAGGTGAGTTCACTATTTGTTTTTTTTTCCTGACTCGAGTAAAATATACATTTTTTGTGCTGAAAAACTAGGCTTATACTCGAGTAATGGTTATATATATATATAATGTAGTACATCATATTTGTTACTCATCATGACTCCAACTGAATTACTCATTGCTCTAGTGAACCCTACTAACACCATCTTAAATGCCATGCTCAAAGGTCGGGACAGACAGAAGGACAATGGGGGTCATTTACTAAGGGCCCATTCGCGTTTTCCCGTCGTGTTACCCGAATATTTCGATTTGAGCTGATTTTCCCTGAATTGCCCTGGGATTTGGCGCACACGATCGGTTTGGGCGCATCGCGTGGCATGCACGCAACGGAAATCGGGGGCCGTGGCCGAATGGAAACGCGACGTATTCGGAAAAACCGCGCATTTAAAAAAAAAAATTGGTCGCATGGGCCATACTCAATGCACCACGATGAAGACGAGAACTCCCGGGCACCATCGGGCGAGGACCTTCATGAATCGCCGGAAGACCCGAACGCTCGTCAGAAACCGTCGCTGGAATGCGAATGGACCGTGTAAGTAAATGTGCCCCAATGTTTCTTGACCTGAATATGACCACTAGTAAACCCTTGGTAGGACTTATGCCTAGAAATTGTATCTTTACACTCTATAACTACTACCTCTTTCTGTTTGACCAGATAACAGTCGATAAGATTTCTCTGGTCATTGACGTCCAGCTGATTCCGTTGTCTTGTGAGACTCTCTGAAAATGAATGCACCTCATCAGTGATTTGTCGAATGGTTTGTGACTTCCTGGTATCCAGCGCATGATGGATGGAAACGCGTTGTACAACTGCGAAGGATATATTAAGGATATAATTTAGTTGGCCAAGGGTGAGAAGATTTGATAAGTACAAGACCATAATTGAATCGAGATGGAAAAACCCTTTAACCTTCTCTGGAATCGGTACCCAACCTTTATCACAACGCATATCAAAAAGTGCGTAACAAGAGACTGCTCTACGACTTACGGTTCATTAGATGGCACCGGTATATGGTAGATGAGGGGGGGGGTAAAGATAGGAAGATGGCAGTGGTAAGAGTTCAAAGGGACCTGAGAGGACAAAGTATTGTGTACTGAGTAGTCTTGGCAATGAGTTAAGTCCCTGAGAACAGTAAAGGAAAGAAAGTGAAGGACCAAAAAAGACAATCAGTAGGTGAGATCTTGGAACAATCGTGGACAGGAGTGTCCTGCCCCACTGGGTCCGAAGAGAAAGACCAACAACCCCTCCAGTGGGACTGGAGCCATGATGTTTTATAGAGTTATTGACACCTTATATGGACTCTCTGTAGGAGAGCTTTTGAAATTATATAGAAGCTGCGGCATCGACTTCGAAAGACTTGGAAATGAACATGGACAAGATTGACAATAGTTAATCGTGTCTCTTTTCCTTGAGAAGAAGGAGTGAGCAGTATAGAGGAGTAGGAGAAGGTCCATGCATATGGCTCTTCTGCCCTCCCCAAAAATCCTTCACTTTGGATTGTCATTTATATCAATGTTAATGGTTGGTGGGTTTAAAGATCACAACGTGTGGGGAGAGTGCATCTACAATAGAGATGATCTCTTTCCGACAGTTATGGGACCTATGGAATTAGTGAACCCTTCTTATTTGCCCTTGGATAGAAAAGGTCTCCAGGCTAGATACGGCGCCAAATGATCCCAATTAATACCTTTTGTCTTTGTTTAACCCCTTGTGTCTATGCCATTTTAGACCTTTAGGACCAGCCTGATGATTTTAAATTGCCCTTTGTCATTATGGAGGTATAACTTAGTGGCGCTTTAACTTAACCAGGGGATTTGAGATTGTTTTTTACCGTCACCACATTGTACTTCAAAGTAATAGAAAAATTTTGATGATATCTTTGTTGTTTAGTTATGAAAAAAATTGAAATTTGGCAAAAATTTCTTAAAATTATTCATTTTCAAAAGTTCAAAATTTTGTGCTTTTCAGGCAGATAGTCATAGCACCCAAGTAACTTCATAACAACATTTCCGAATGTCTGCTTTATATCGGCATAGGGTTTTATACCTCCTCTCTCTTTTCTAGGTTGTTAGGAGGTTCAGAATTTTGGGTGCAATTTTCAAAATTTATGAAGATCGCCAAAACCCTTATTTAGAGGCACCTGCTCAGCTTAACTGACTTGAGAGGCCTAAACAGAGAAAACCCCATGTATCCCGCCATTTTATAAACTACACCACATACAATGTGTAAAAAAATCAACTTTAAAAAGTGTGTTAACACCTTTAGATGCTTCAAGGGTTAAAACATATGGAGGTGAATTTACAAGCGTTAATTTTTTTTAGGCAAATATTAATTTTGGCCACAAAAATTAAAACCGTTACAAAGTATTAATGACAAAAACTCCACAAAGTTTGATACCCAATTTCTCCCAAGTCAGAGGATGCCCCATATGTGGTGGTGACCGCTGTATGGGGCGGCCGGGCATAGAAGGAAGTAGAGAGCAGATCTGCAATGTCACATTTCACAGGCATAGTAAAATGTTTATTTTTTTGTAATTTGGACATATGGGAGATTATTTTTTTTGTGGATGAGATCCACTTTTCAGGTACATCATTTACGGGGGCTCAATAGCTATATCAGATTTATTATCTTTCTTGGTGCTGGTTAAAAATCATTAATTCTGTTTATGGTTTTTTAGCATTTTTTTGTTCGCCGAGACGTTCACCATACCATAAAATAATGTGTTATCTTTATTCTATGGGTCATCACGATTACGGGATACCCCACCATTTATATGCTTTTTATGGTTAACTTGTTTTGCAGAGTTATAGAACTCATTTTGTGAGAAATTTGCTTGTTTTTGTATCGCCATGTAACAATGGCAGAACATTTATATTTTTTTGTTTACAGAAGCTGGTTTATAGCTTATTTTTTGCGGGAAGCTGTACTTATTTTTGGTATCATGTCGGGGTAATGACTTTTTGATTACGTTTTATGCGTTTTTAAGAGGTCAGCAGATATGAAAATTTAATATATTTTTGCAGGTTTTTTTGTGGTTTTTTTTACGCCCAGTTCACCGCACGGGTTCATTGACGATTTTATTTATTGTACGGGTTGTTACGGACGTTGTGAACCCCATATGTTGTTGTTTTTGGGTGATTTTCACTTTTTATGTTTTATTGGATTATTGCATAGGATGGGACTTCAAGGGACTTTATTCTTTTTTAATATTTTTTTAATGCACTTTTTTTTTTTTTTACTTTTTTATTTGCCCCGGGTGGGTCATGAACAAGTGATCATTTGATCACTTGTTCTTGTAATATACTGCAATACATGTATTGCAGCAATTACATAGTCAGCCTATGCATTCTGCATAGGCTGACATCAGCACTGTTAGATCGTGCTGTAAGCACGATCCTAACAGGCTTCTAGTGAAGGCAACCCTGGGGTCCTTATCGGACTTCAGGGTTGCCATGGCAACGATCGGCATCTCTGTGCCTTGCACGGAGGGTGCCGATCGCCGCGGCGATTCACCATAGACGCTGCAGTCACAATGACCGCGGAGTCTATAGGGTTAAACAGCCGGGATCGCGATAGTCGTGATCCTGGCTATTACTGCGGGATCCCGGCTACCGCGTACCTACCCTCAAGGTGCGGGAAGGACCCGCATCCTATGACGTAGTATCACGTCAAGGTGCAGAAAGGGGTTAAGGTTTCTTTATTAGCTTGAGCAAGACGCGTTTTGAGCCCGGACCGGGCTCTTCCTCAGTTGCATGAAGTATGCAATAACAAAATTATCCCAAAACATGAACCTCTTTTACTCTACTTTTTTACTTTGTCTTTTACTGCTTGATTTATATGCATCATCACATGACTAACATGACTAACTACACCCATAGAATTATATGTAATTATCCACCTGACGAAGGCTCCAGCCCGAAACGCGTAGTGTTTTACCCTTTACTTTTTATTAAAACTGGTTTTATGGATACACCATCCCAGTCTATTCCCTGAGTGTGACAGCGCCTTCTAGAACGGGACGACTCCTCGTGGTTCTTCGGTACACAGCCAAGTCCGTCAACACTGGTTTGCCCGGACCTGAGTCCCGTCGGCAGCAGTCCCTCAATCTATTTTATGACACGCTCTATTTTTCAAACAATACACTTGAATCCTCTGCGCTTTTTGTCTCCCCCTTCTATTGGCCACGTTGATGCATACCTGTGCATCCCCACATTAACGCATCCAACGCCAGCCCTCCATTTATAAACTACAAAATAGTATTTTGATGATCAAGAACTTACCAAGGCAGCAGGGGTACCAGCTATCCTGATATTATCCATGATTATAGTCAATAATCTTTGCAGTTTTGGATCATCGTAGTCAAAGCGAATGGCCAGTCCATATTGATTTATAATGATATTACAGGCAGACAGACACGAGTTCATATCTGAATGTTTTTTCAAAAGGGTTTGCTGAATGGAGGAAAGAGCAAAACTAAGGTAAATAAGTATCTATAGAAGATAAACTCAAATTTATTTTGTGAATGACCGAATGACAATTTCTGTGGGTAGCATGAGGCCAGTATTTTAGTAGTTATTATGTTGAACGACAAATAAGGGGGTGCGTATTATAGTAGATATATTTGAACATAGGGGCAGTATATATAGTTAGCTTAATATGTCCTGTACTAGGGGGCGTTATGATAGTACTATATTCTGTACCTAGGGGGCAGTATTATAGTAGTTATTTCTCTGTACATGAGACAGTACTTTAGTAAGTTATATCCTTTACATAGGGCGGCAGTATATAGTAAGTTATAGTGTTTTTACTAGGGCGACAGTATAATAGTAAGTTAATCTGTATGGTCGTTATGTCTATCTTACTGTACATAGGGGGGCAGTATTATAGTAGTTATATTGTACTTGAGCATATAGTGTAATCTGTCAAGGGGGCATTATTATAGTAGTTTATTCGTTGTAATAGAGCCAGTATTTAGTAGTTATTGTAGGCTATTAGTAGTATCTTGTACATAGGGGCCAGATATATAGTAGTTATATTCGTACATATGAGGGCAGTTTATATAGGTAGTTATTATTCTTGTACCATAGGGAGCAGATTATAGGTAGGTTATATTCTTGATACATAGGAGTCGTAGATAGTTTAGTTATATTCTTAGTACAAATAGGGCGGCATGCAGGTATAGTAAGGTTATATTCCTTGTACATGGGCGGGCAGTATTAAGTTAGGTATATTCTTGTCGCCTAGGTGCAGTATTTAGTAGTTATATTTCTATGTACTAGGGGCAGTTATTATAGTAGTCTATTCTTGTACATGAGTGGCGATAGTTATATGTAGTTATATCGTGATACATATGGGCTAGGTATATATAGTATTTATTTTGTACATAGGGGCAGTTATTATAGTAGTTATATGCTTGTACATAGGGGGAAGTTATTCATAGTAGTGTATATTCTTGTACAATATGGGGCAGTATAGAGATGTATATACTTAGATGAAGTTATATTAGTGTTACTTTACATAGGGGGCCGTACTTATAGTTAGTTTATTCTTGTACATAGGAACGTATTATAGTAGTGGTATTCTTTGTACAGTAGGGGGCCATTAGGTAGTTACTTCTGTACAGGTCAGTATTATAGGTACTATTCAGTGACAGAGTGACAGGATATTAAGTAGTTATTCTATGTACAATGGCGTAGTAGTATTTGTAAGGGCAGTATTATAGTAGTTATATCTTGTACATGAGTACAGTATTATTAGTAAGTTCGATTCTGTCCTAGGGGGCAGTTATGTAGGCTATTGGAATAGGCGTCTATCTGTACTTACTAGTCACTTAAGTATTTAGGTTCGTCAGTAATGGTTCACTTTAGGTAGTTATATTCTTGTACAATAGGGAGCGTTAAGTAGATTCCTTGGGGCGTTTAATAGTAGTTATATTCTGTACATAGGGGGGCAGTATTATAGAGTCTATTATATTCTGGGACATAGGGAGAGTCATTACTAGTAGTTATACTGTCATAGGGGGCAGTTATAGTGTTCTACTTCTGTACATAGAGGACAGTATTATAGTAGTATATTCTTGTAATAGGATGGAGCAGTATTATAGTAGTATATTTCTTGTACATGTGAGAGTATTATAGTAGTTATATTCCTGTCATAGGGGGCAGTATTATAGAGTTTATATTCTGTAAATTAGGGGGCATAGATTAGTAAGTTATATTCTTTGTACATAGGGGGCAGTATTTAGTAGTTTATCGTTGTCATAGAGACAGTATTATAGTAGTTATATCTTTGTAAGGGGGCAGTATTTATAGTAGAGTTATTTATTTTGTAATAGGGGAGTATGCTATAGTGAGTTATACTTTTGTACATAGGAGGCAAAGTAGTAAATTATAGAAGTTATATGTCTAATGTACATAGGGACAGTATTATAGTAGTTTATATTCTTGTAATACCAGGGGGAGTATTATAGTAGTTATATTCTTGTACATAGGGAGCGTATTATAGTAGTTTATATCCTGTAAATAGGGGAGAGCCCAGTAGTATAGTAGTATATGTCCGTTGTACATCGGGGGCAGTATTATAGTAGTATTATTTTTGTACATAGGGGCAGTATTATAGCAGTTATTTCTTGTACACACGAGGGCGGCAGTATTATAGTAGTTATATTCCTGTACATAGGGGGACAGTATTATAGTTAGTTATATTCCGTTCATAGGGGGCAGTATTATAGTAGTTATATTCTTGTACATAGGGGGCAGTATTGATAGTAGGTATATTCTGTACATAGGGAGGGAGCTTACGTTAGATAGTTATATTCTTGTACATAGGGGCAGTTTAGTAGTATAGTAGTTAGTATTATTGTACATAGGGGGCAGTAGTATATAGTAGTATATTCTGACATAGGGGCATATATAGTAGTATATTCTTGTACATGGGGGCAGATTTAGGTTATATTCTTTACATAGGGCAGTATAAGTAGTATATCTGTATAGGGGGCAGTATTATAGTAGTTATATTCTTGTGAAATATGAGGTCGGCAGTATTATGTAGTTTATATTTCTTGTACATGGAGAGGAATTATAGGTAAGTTAAGTCTAGTACTAGGGGGCCAGTATTATAGTAGTTATTTCATTTGTGGAACCTAGAGGACCAGTATTTGTAGTATATATTCTTGTACATAGATGGCAGTATTATATAGTAGTTAGTATTCTCTGTACATAGGGAGGAGTTTATAGTAGTTATATCCTGTACATAGGGGGCAGTATTAGGATAGTTATATTCTGTACATAGGGGGGCAGTATCATTATAGAGTTATGATTCTGTACATAGGAGGGCAGTATTATAGTAGTATATTCTTGTACATAGGGGGCGTATTATAGTGTTATTTCCTGTACATAGGGGGCAGTAGTATACGATAGTTATATTCTTTGTACCATAGGGGGGGCAGTGTCTTATAGTTTATCATTCTTGACATAGGCAGATTATAGTAGTGTATATTCTTGTACATAGGGGGCAGGTTTTATAGTAGTTATGTCTTGTACCTAGGGGGCAGAGTCATTTAGTCAGTTTATTCTAATGACATAGGGGGCAGTATGTATAGTAGTTATAATTTTGTACATAAGGAGTATTATGAGTAGTATATTCCGTACATAGGGGCAGTATTATAGTAGTTCTATTATTGCGTACATAGGGGAGAGTATATAGTAGTTATATTCCTGTACATAGGGGGCAGTAATAGTAGTTATATCCTTTAATAGGGGGCAGTAAATATAGTGTTTATTTTGTACATAGGGGCAGTATTATAGAGTTATTTCTTGTACAAGGGGGCAGTATTATAGTAGATATTCTGTACATAGGGGCAGTAGGATTAGTAGTTATTCTGTACATAGGGGCAGTATTATAGGAGTTAGATTCTGTACATAGGGGCCAGTATTATAGTAGTTTATATCTGTTACATAGGGGGCAGAGTATTATAGTAGTTATATTCTTGTACATAGGGGGCAGCTATAATGTAGTATATTCTTGTACATAGGGACAGTATTATAGTAGTTATATTCTTGGTACATGGGAGTGCAGTATTCTAGTAGTTATATGTCAATAGTTATTGTATACCTAAAATAGGGAGGGAATGTATTTAGTGAGTTAATGTCTGTACATTAGAGGGCAGTATTATAGAGTTTATATTCCTTGTACATAGGGGCAGTATTATAGTAGTTATATTTTCTTGTCACTAGGGGGCACGTATTATAGTAGTATTCTCTGTACATAGGGGCAGTATTTATAGTAGTTATATTCATTGTCACCCATAGGGAGGGATTTGTAGTTCATATTCTTGTAATAGGGGCAGTATAGTAGTGTGATATTCCTGTATCCTGGGGGCAGTATTATAGTAGTTATATTTTTGTACATAGGGGGGCAGTATTATAGTTGTGATATTCTTGTACAGTAGAGACGGCTATTATAGTAGTTAGTTATATTTCCATGTACATAGGGGGGCAGTGATTATGTAGTTATGTTTTTGTACATAGGGGGCCGTATTATAGCAGTGTTATTTCTGTACACAGGGCAGTATCTATAGAGTTATATTCTGTATATAGGGGGCGATATTAATGCAGTTATCACTTTCTGTGGTATGAAGTTTTTGTTTTCTTTATTAATCCGTTACACACTAATAAGATTCATACTTATTTTCTACTTGGTCTAGGATGTAAATGTCTGCACTGACCGGTGTTAGAATCCTCCAATACATCTTATTTCTAGGGTTTCTCTTTCCCATACCAGAAAGTCACGTAGTGTGGGAAATAGTGAAGCGGTCTCATGGCTTCCAGTCTGTAACCATTAGAGAAGCCAACTGAAGGACAGACATACGAAAACATCGGACATGTTAACCGTTGCAGTATGTGAAATTGACTTAATATAATTTATTGTCCAAAATTGTAGATGAATTTTCATGTGTATTTTTAACATAAAAATTAAAAAAGTAAACAAAAGAGAAGTGCTTTATTTTCTGGTGTGTAAGACAACTTTTAAAGGGAACCTACCACCACAAATCTTGACCTATAAAGGAGAATCGGGTGGTAGGTGGATCAGTGAGGACGTGAGGATAGCCTTTTAAGTGTGATAATCCTCTATCCCGCACTTTTGTACTAACTTTTTATTCGACTTTTCGGTTTGCTAAAGTTGATTATGCGGCTAGCTGGGGCGTGAAGTAGCCGCATCTAGGTTACATGGCGCGGGCTACTCCCACGCCCCGGTAGCCACTGCTTGGGGGGTCTCTTATTTGTCAGGGGAGAGAGGGGTCACCTTTATTGAAGCAAGTAAGGTCCCCCTCTGCGCAATACACCACCGTTAACAACCGTGATCGGAGTGTGGCTGCATTGCCATGATGTAGGGGTCATCGTATAATAGTAAAGGTACATACTGGGGGCATTACAAAGGGCGCCCTGCCCACTTTTGTTGGACGGTTATTGAGCTTTTTTAGGGGATGCACAGCTTGAACAAGTATTTAACACGGTGGCTCGCTGTGCTTCCATGCCGGCACAAAAATTGAAGGCACGTGCCGTTGGATGATCCGATGAGTCGGAGCTTCGGGATTAACTTTCAAATTGTGTCACAAGATCGGCGGACCCTGAGGGGGAGGAAGCGACAATGCAGGATTATCGGACGCATGATTTCTTAAGGAATTGCGGCATCAGTGTTTTAGTCGGACAATGCACTATTCTGTGAACTCCAGCGGGAGGGTAAAGTGTAAATGTGCGCCCAATCTATTTGGATGTTGCCCTCACAACATAAGGGATCATTTTTAACTTGTCGCTGGAGTCACTGAATGAAAGTGTATTGTCTGACTAACGATAGGCGTGCAAAAACACTTTGTTGGGACCACGGCATGGATAAATGTGGCGCATGGTTTTGTGACTAGCACCGGATATGCCCATTCAGTTGTAGAAATTTGGTTTTGGTCTTGGAGATATGCAGCCACGGCCCACTAATGTGTGTGGAACACTTTAATAAATACATGTGCAAAGCAGTTTGCATGGAAGAATGTGCGCAAAGTCCAACCGAAACTGGTGCAGGGGAACTTTAGTTAAATGATGCCCCAAGGAGGCAATTTACTACCCGGGTCCGAGGAGTTCACAGTCCATTATAATGCCCCTGTGCGCGATTCACTAAGATTGTGCTCCGATATCCTGCAGGTTGTGATCCCGGCTCAGGTCTGACAGAAGTTCACTTCTTCTTCCCGGTGCAAGTAAGTGCCTTGTCTTGTTTGACAAATTTGATGAATGGAAAACTTTAAGTCCCAGGCTCAGTACCAAAATCAGTTGGAATTGTACGACGGCCGCACCCATTTCTGTTGTCATGGAAGGAAGCGCCGTGCGGCCCCAAAATCTGATCACAAGCAACACAATCCCAGAGACAAAGCCCCTGGTAAATACCCGTCAAAAGCTGCGCAAATCTGAAAAAGGCGAACAGTCGACGGAAAGCGCGATCCGCGACCTTATAAATAAGCCACAATGGGGCTAATTTACTAGGGCCCACACCCGCACTTTCGAGGGTTTCCAGACGATTGCCATTTGCTGATATTAAATGCCCGGGATTTTAGCGCGCACACGTAGATTGGGTAGCATCGCTCCAGCAGGAATCGGGTGGGGATTTGGGGGGGGTGGGCTGTGAACGACCCGACAGATTTTGACAAGCGCAGATTAACATTAAAAATTGGTTGCAAAACATGCAACTTATAAGCACCACGGAAGAAGATGGTGAACATCGCCGACTCGGGCACGAAGCGATGATGTGCAGGATCTCGGGAGGCACGAGCTGGTGACATCGGCCAGACCCGAATCTCTCGTCGGACATTGACACGCCGGATAGCGACAGGACTGGGAAGTAAATCTCGACCTAATGTGTTTGCTTTGTTTTGAAAACACATTTAAAACCACATTGGGGCAGATTTGATTACCCGGGGGTACGTGCGATCCTAAGGGCGCGATGTCCGACAGAAGAATCGGGTCCGTCGTCCGGCGCCCGTTTTCGGAATAAATTCCGTTCCTAGTTCCCCTCCAAGGACAAAAAGCAGTCGAAGTGAAGCACACAACATATAGCAGAACCAGGATTAGACAAAATAAACACAGGCATGAATATCATAAACACGCGCGCATACTCACCGACTGCACAATACACAGCTCCACAACAACACCCACAGCCAAGCTCGTGAGCCCGACGATATTCGCCCTGAGGTCCGCCGGCAGACCTGAGCGGGAACAAAAATGGAGGAGTATTGGACGCACGATCTTAATGAATCGCGGGACGACCAATCCTAGTCGGAACCACGCACAGGAGGATTCGCGATTGTGGAAGGGGTAAGTAAATGTGCCCACAGATGTGCCTAAAACCCATATTAAATCACAGGTTTGTAGTTAGCAAACTTGTGTTTTTAACTTATTTTCATTATTCTGCATGCATTGGTGAGGATGTTTTGCCTGATGAGGTGTGCAATGCGTTTCAAAAACAAAATGTAAATGTATCATGTGAAGGTATGTAATTAACTAGCGTACTTTTGTATAATGTTAATATCAAAATAATTTATTGAAGGAGGGGAGTCTTTATATGGTGATATATAATCCCAAACCGGGGGAGAGTTAGGAAGTCTCAGAGCAGAACTGTTCCGATGGCAACCAACTCAGAGTCAGCTTTCATTTCCCAAGCCGTTAGAAAATTAAAGCTGAGCTGATTGGTTGCCATGGTACTAGACCAAAGTTTTATCTCAGAAAATCATGATAAATGCTCTCAATTATATTTTAACTAGTAAGTTGGGGAAGAGTCTTCTTATATGCCCAGCCATCAGATACAGAGCGGAGGAAAATACGGTATTATTGTATAAAAGTATCTGAAGGGAAAATATTATTAAAAGGTTGTGACGAGGAATGATGAATCCGATCCGTTTAAATTATGTGTTGTGCCAGGTGCAGTTGGCCAACTCAAACAAAAGTTTGCCTGCGCATTTAAAGCGTTAACACCCGCGATGGTGCTGATACCAGCGGAGGTTTGAAGCCTGCATGAACCCAAACCTTGGTTAAAATGTGTAATTCGGGTTCACTCATCCCTAGTTGTGCCATGTAGACCAAGTGCCGAAGATGGCGAACCTTTGTCAGCAGATAAGAGTGACCAAAACTGCTAACGCAAAAAACCCCCTTATGTATCGCGATTCGAGGGAAGGGAGGTGCCAACCAAAAATTAAAAGCGTCGGTTTTAAAACAACTTTCAATCAGACTTGACCTACTGAGGACAGCAACACAGTAGAAAGATGGAAACATTTGTCACTTAGCTTTTTACAGTGTCCCTCTGCACACAGATGAATCTCCAAAGATAATTCGGCATACCTGTCTAATTCATTCTCCTCTTCCTACAGTTCGAAGTAAGCATTCAGTATCAAAAATATGTCTGAAAACAGCATATTTAAGTGGGCTTGCAACTTGCAGGAAGATTATTGAGTCTGTCTGGTGTGGTTGGGACGATGGACCGGGTGCCCCCGAAAGGGCTCCGAGGGCCGCATATGGCACCCGTGCCATAGGTTCGCCACCACTGCCTAGGCATATGTTCTATAATAACAAAATGGACACATAGAAGGAAAGACCCAGCAGAGGTCCTCACTTTATGTCAAACGCACGGCAACCTGGTATCACATCTGAAGGGGCTGACATGGAAGGCTACATTTTTTTAAGCGTCGGTAAGGTTCTTTAAAATAAAAGGTATTCACCCCAAATCAGAGGATGTTTCACCTTACCGAAAGAGGATTACCTGGAGGAGACCTCAAATCACTGTAATAGAATGTAGAAAATAAACAATATTTTGCCATAAACATGACATCAAATGTTCACTCCATAAACCACATAGTTTAAGTTACGTATCCTTTTGATGCATCAAATAAAGCCGGAGCACGTTAGGTAGGTAGGGTTCTGTCGGAGAACTCTCAGCGTGGTTAACAAGAGCTTCTTTTATATGTCGAGACCACCACAACACGAGATCTTCTTGCATCTATCCGTATATAAAGATGGGCCATAGTCATTGGCAAGCTGAAAGCATAAGTCCTCAAGTATTTATATACAGTACAGGCAGTCCCGCTACTTTAAAGGACATCAATGTACAGACAACCCATCGTTACAGACAGACCCTCGGCCCTCTGGTGAAGGTCTCTGAAAGACTTTACTATAGTTCAGACTGCACTGATCAGTGGCAAGGTGTCTGTAATGAAGCTTTATTGATATCCTTGTTTCATTAAGCAAAAAACTGTTTAAACTCTTGTCACTGGGTGCACAAATTTTTTGTGGGTCGGATCTACAATTATAAAAGATACAGTTTGGACTTACATACAAATTTCACACTAAGAACAAACCTCCGGACACTATCTGTACGTAAACACCGGGCTCGCTGATATATAAATGAAAAGTTATAATACAAGTATAAACCTTCAACGTTATTAATACACCCCTCCCGGAGGTTCTCTCAGTTATTCCTGCGCTAAAGGAGGAGTGTTTTTTTTTAAAGCTTGTGTTATCCCTTCCATAAGTTGGTATCCTATCGAAAAAGTTTGAGTCGAGAAGTCTTGGATAGTGTTTTGGGATTTTTTGTACCCTTGCATATCAGGGGATGTCCTTACAATACAAAAACAAACCAAGTGGTACCCTACTTAAGAACACCATGACTTACATACGACCCCTCGTTACAACGAACCTCTGGATTTTGGTTATAATTTGCGTACTTTGTATAGCCTACTCAATATCAGCTATAACAGTTATCACCGGTGTCCGTAATGAAGATTTATTGTTTATCCTGGTTCTATGAAAATGCCTCAATATTTTTAAAATTCCAATTGTCACAGAGACCAAAAAAATCGTGTGAACTGGGCAGTTACTCAATAATAAAGGTTACGGTTCAGACTTACCATACAAACTCAACTTAAGAACAAAGATACAGACCGAGTCTTTGTACTGGGGACTAGCCCTGTAACTCCAATACAATGCCACGTATTTTTATAAAAATCATATGGGAATCGTGGAATCTCATTCATATATAGCCAGGGTGCCTTGGTTTTTTGTCATGGGGTCAAAAGTTTTTAATGGGAAAAATTTAATAGTTTGTAGTTCTTTGTAGGGCAGGATTAAGATGCTCCCAGCCTAAATTTCAAAAAAAAGGCCCTTTGGTTACAGTGGAAACAGAGAAGAACCAAATATTGGCGATGATAGATGCGGCTTGGTACCTTGGTCTGTTGTAGAGGTCTTAGCTTGTGCTTGGTTCAGCCATAATATGGTGGGCCACAATCCACTAGGACTTGAGATGGCAATTAGTGAACACTCTGGAAGATATTTATGAGGAACTGAAATGACACCAAGAGAAAGTATTATCTTTCAGGTGATGGACAAGAAGTAATCGCGACTAATAGGTTTCTCTAATTGAAAAAACCTCCTTCGTAGATAGTCTTCACGACGACGGTGCGACCGGAAATGTAACAAAAGATCATGCAGGAGTGGAGCCTATAAATGTAAGTCGACTTTTTGGCTGCTTACTACTGAATGATAACATACGGCTTTTCACCGATTCACGTTGTAGGAATACTTTCCGATGTTGGTAATTGGTCTTGGACCAGGAGGATAATTCGGATGTTCTTTATGATTGAATAAACTGTTTGCCAAGAAAATACAGATTTGATAGCCATGTAAGAACTCCCGGCACGATACTGGACCGCGTGGATCGGGCTCGGAGGCAGAGATGTTTGATTGGGGCAACTGGGGGGGGCAAATGTCTGCAGGGAGAAAACCTGTGGGATGCGCGACATGAAAAGTTTAAAATGAACAGTGAGATGTTCCCAGATCTAACTGGGTCAATGTTCAATTCTAACACAGAAAGGGATGGGGATATGCGACTGCAGCGTGAGGGATGCCTTAAATAAATGGTTAGCCTCAGACACAGAGGTATGCCTCGCCGCTCTAGTATAGTAGCGCCCTCTATTATGCTGTACAGTCATACCTAGAAAGTGATTATGCTCAGAAATACACACCGTTGAAGTCTTCTACATCGAATCGCCCAAGTGAATGGAAAACTACTAAAGAGGCAGTACTATTCTTGTAACACACTGGAGATAGGCTACCTCTGATCGGGCTAAAATCAAGATACCCCCTTTGAAGTTCTGTCAAATGTCATTGCACACCGTGGGGGCATCATTTACTAAGGTCCACGTGAGTCGCATGTCCGTCGGGGTGATATTTCCCAAATTATTTCGGTTTTGCGTCTGTTTTGTCAATCGGAAGGAATGTGGCCCGGACGTATTTTTGTAACTGATGTTTTGACAAGAATTATATAAAGCAAAGATATTTTTAAAGGAAATCTTTCATAGTGGTCATTTGCCCTTATTTATACCCTGTAGTATATAGCCTGCCTGCCCCCCAGTATACAGCCTCTGTAGTATATAGCCTTCCCTCCTGTAGTATATCGCCTTCCCTCCTGTAGTATATAGCCTTCCCCCCTGTAGTATATAGCCTGCCAGCCCCTGTAGTATATAGCCTGCCTGTCCCTGTAGTATATAGCCTGCCTGCCCCTGTAGTAAATAGCCTTCCTGTCCCTGTAGTATAAACAAACAGTGTTCCCACCTTCCGACACACACCTGGTAGGTCCTCTTCTATACATATATAATAACTTTTTATACTTTGGTGTACAGAGCTGTGGTTGATACTATTTTTTGTGACTTTTGATGATGTTTTCATTGCTACTATTTTTTGGACTGTACGACCTTTTGATCACTTTTTATTGAATTTTTTATATTTTTCAAAATGGCAAAAAAGTGCCATTTTCAACTTCGGGCGCAATTTTCCGTTATGGGGTTAAATGCAGTGAAAAAATGTTATTATATTTTGATATATCTAGGCCCCCCTGTAGTATATAGCCTGCCAGCCCCCTGGAGTATATAGCCTGCCTGCCTGCCCCCTCGAGTATATAGCCTGCCAGCTCCTCCCAGTCCGTCGCAGGCACGAAGACTGTGACGGACCAGGACCCGATGTCGGAGGCGAGATGGATGGCGGGGAACTTCAGAAGGTGAGTTCACTATTTGTTTTTTTTCCTTGACTCGAGTAAAATATACATTTTTTGTGCTGAAAAACTAGGCTTATACTCGAGTATATATGGTATATATATATATATAATGTAGTACATCATATTTGTTACTCATCATGACTCCAACTGAATTACTCATTGCTCTAGTGAACCCTACTAACACCATCTTAAATCGCCATGCTCAAAGGTCGGGACAGACAAGAAGGACAATGGGGGTCATTTACTAAGGGCCCCATTCGCGTTTTCCCGTCGTGTTACCCGAATATTTCCGATTTGAGCTGATTTTCCCTGAATTGCCCTGGGATTTTGGCGCACACGATCGGTTTGTGGCGCATCGGCGCTGGCATGCACGCAACGGAAATCGGGGGCCGTGGCCGAATGGAAACGCGACGTATTCGGAAAAACCGCCGCATTTAAAAAAAAAAAATTGGTCGCATGGGCCATACTCACATGCACCACGATGAAGACGATGAACTCCGGGGCACCATCGGGCGCAGGACCTTCATGAATCGCCGGAAGACCCGAACGCTCGTCAGAGAAACCGTCGCTGGAATGCGAATGGACCGGGTAAGTAAATGTGCCCCAATGTTTCTTGACCTGAATATGACCAACTAAGTAAACCCTTGGTAGGACTCTATGCCTAGAAAATTGATCACTCTTATAACTCTACCTCTTTCTGTTTGACCAGATAACAGTCGATAAGATTTCTCTGGTCATTGACGTCCAGCTGATTCCGTTGTCTTGTGAAGACCTCTCTGATAAATGAATGCACCTCATCAGTGATTTGTCGAATGGTTTTGTGACTTCCTGGTATCCAGCGCATGATGGATGGAAACGCGTTGTACAACTGCGAAGGATATATTTAAGGATATAATTTAGTTGGCCAAGGTTGCAGAAGATTGATAAGTACAAGACCATAATTGGAATCGAGATGGAAAAACCCTTTAACCTTCTCTGGAATCGGTACCCAACCTTTATCACAACGCATATCAAAAAAGTGCGTAACAAGAGACTGCTCTACGACTTACGGTTCATTAGATGGCACCGGTATATGGTAGATGAGGGGATGGTAAAGATAGGAAGAGGCAGTGGTAAGAGTTCAAAGGGACCTGAGGAGGACAGAAGTATTGTGTACTGAGTAGTCTTGGCAATGAGTTAAGTCCCTGAGAACAGTAAAGGAAAGAAAGTGAAGGACCAAAAAAGACAATCAGTAGGTGAGATCTTGGAACAATCGTGGACAGAGAGTGTCCTGCCCCACAGGGGTCCGAAGAAAGACCAACACCCCTCCAGTGGGACTGGAGCCAATGACTGTTTATAGAGTTATTGACACCTTATATGGACTCTCTGTAGGGAGAGCTTTTGAAATTATATAGAAAGCTGAGGCATCGACTTCGAAAGACTTGGAAATGAACATGGACAAGATTGACAATAGTTAATCGTGGTTCTCTTTTCCTTGAGAAGAAGGAGTGAGCAGTATAGAGGAGTACGGAGAAGGTCCATGCATATGGCTCTTCTGCCCTCCCCAAAAATCCTTCACTTTGGATTGTCATTTAATATCAATGTTAATGGTTGGTGGGTTAAAGATCCACAACGTGTGGGGAGAGTGCATCTACAATAGAGATGATCTCTTTCCGACAGTTATGGGACCTATGGAATTAGTGACCCTCTTCTTATTTGCCCTTGAGGATAGAAAAGGTCTCCAGGCTAGATACGGCGCCAAATGATCCAACTTAATACCTTTTGTCTTTGTTTAACCCCTTTGTGTCTATGCCATTTTAGACCTTTAGGACCAGGCCTGATTTTTAAAATTTGCCCTTTGTCATTATAGGAGGTTATAACTTAGTGGCGCTTTAACTTAACCAGGGGATTTTGAGATTGTTTTACCGTCACACATTGTACTTCAAAGTAATAGAAAAATTTTGATGATATCTTTTGTGTTTAGTTATGAAAAAAATTGAAATTTGGCAAAAATTTCTTAAAATTATTCATTTTCAAAGTTCAAAATTTTGTGCTTTTCAGGCAGATAGTCATAGCACCCAAGTAACTTCATAACTAACATTTCCCGAATGTCTGCTTTATATCGGCATAGGGTTTTATACCTCCTCTCTCTTTTCTAGGTTGTTAGGAGGTTCAGAATTTTGGGTGCAATTTTTCAAATTTTTATGAAGATCGCCAAAACCCTTATTTAGAGGCACCTGCTCAGCTTTAACTGACTTTGAGAGGCCTAAACAGCAGTAAAACCCCATGTATCACACGTCCATTTTATAAACTACACCCCTCAATGTGTAAAAATCAACTTTAAAAAGTGTTTAACCCTTTAGATGTTCAAGGGTTAAAACATATGGAGGTGTAATTTACAAAGCGTTAATTTTTTTTAGGCAATATTTAATTTTTGGCCAAAAATTAAACCGTTACAAGTATTAAATGACAAAAACTCCACAAAGTTTGATACCCCCAATTTCTCCCAAGTCAGAGATGCCCCATATTGGTGTGACCGCTGTATGGGCGCAGGCCGGCATAGAAAGGAAAGTAGAGCAGATCTGCAATGTCACATTTCACAGCTATAAATGATTTATTTTTTGTAATTTTGGACATATGGGATTATTTTTTTGTGATGAGATCCACTTTTCAGGTACACATCTTTACGGGGGCTCAATAGCTAATAATCAGATTTTATTAACTCTTCTTGGTGCTGGTTAAAAATCATTAATTCTTGTTTTATGGTTTTTAGCATTTTTTTTCGCCGGAGACGTTCCACCATACCAAAAAAAATAATGTGTTATCTTTATTCTATGGGTCATCACGATACGGCGATACCCCCATTTATATGCTTTTTTATGGTTAACTTGTTTTGCAGATGTATATAACTCATTTTGTGAAATTTGCTTGTTTTGTATCGCCATGTAAACAATGGGCAGAACATTTATATTTTTTGTTTACAGAGCGGGTTTATAGCTTATTTTTTGGCGGACAAGCTGTACTTATTTTTGGTATCATTGTCGGGGTAATGTTCTTTTTGATTACTTTTATGCGCTTTTTAAGAGGTCGATAGAAAATTTAATAATTTTTTGCAGGTTTTTTTGTGTTTTTTTTTCCGCCGTCAACACCGCACGGGTTCTTGACGATTTTATTTTATTGTACGGGTTGTTACGGACGTTGTGATACCCAATATGTTGTGTTTTTTTGGGTGATTTTCACTTTTTTGTTTTTATTGATTATTGCATAGGATGGCCTTCAAGGGACTTTATTCTTTTTATAATTTTTTTTAATTGCACTTTTTTTTTTACTTTTTTTTATTTTTTCCCCAGGTGGGTCATGAACAAGTGATCTTTGATCACTTGTTCATTGTAATTACTGCAATACTAGTATTGCAGCATATACATAGTCAGCCTATGCATTCTGCATAGGCTGACATCAGCACTGTTAGATCGTGCTGTAACACGATCCTAACAGGCTTCTAGTTGAAGGCAACCCCTGGGGTCCTTATCGGACTTCAAGGTTGCCATGGGCAACGATCGGCATCTCTGTGCCTTGCACGGGGTGCCGATCGCCCGGCGATTCACCATGACGCTCAGTCACAATGACCGCGGAGTTCTATAGGGTTAAACAGCCGGATCGCGATATGTCGTGATCCTGGCATTCACTGCGGGATCCCGGCTACCGCGTACCTACCCTCAAGTGCGGAAGGACCCGCATCCTATGACGTAGATCACGTCAAGGGTGCAGAAGGGTTTAAGGTTTCTTTATTACTATGACCAAGACGCGTTTTGATCCCGACCGGGGCTCTTCCTCAGTTGCATGAATATGCAATAACAAATTATCCAAAACATGAACCTCTTTTACTCTACTTTTTTACTTTGTCTTTTACCTGCTTGATTTATATGCTCATCACATGACTAACATGACTAACTACAACACCATAGACCTTCAAATATGATAATTACTTCCACCTGACGAAGGTCCTCCGCGAAACGCTAGTGTTTATTCCCTTATTACTTTGTTTTAAAAGCTGGTTTTATGGATAACACCATCCGCTATTCCCTCCCTGAGGGTGACAGCGCCTTCTAGAACGGGACTGACTCCTCGTGGTTCTCGTCGGTACACAGCCAAGTCCGTCAACACTGGTTTGCCCGGACCTGAGTCCGTCGGCAGCGTCCTCAATCTATTTTATGACACTGCTCTATTTTTCAACAATACACTTGAATCCTCTGCGCTTTTTGTCTCCCCCTTCTATTGGCCACGTTGATGCATACCTGTGCATCCCCACATTAACGCATCCAACGCCAGCCCTCCATTTATAAACTACAAAATAGTATTTTGATGATCAAGAACTTACCAAGGCAGCAGGGGTACCAGCTATCCTGATATTATCCATGATTATAGTCAATAATCTTTGCAGTTTTGGATCATCGTAGTCAAAGCGATGGCCCAGTAATATTGATATAATGATATTAGCGACGGCAGAGTTCATTATCTGAATGTTGTCAAAAGGTTTGCCTGAGGAAGAGCAAAAACTAAGGTAAAATAATATCTCAGAAGATAAACTCAAAATTTATTTTGTGAATGACGAATGACGAATTTATGTGGGAGCATGAGGCAGTATTATAGTAGTTATATTCTATGTGACAAAAGGGGGGGTGCGTATTATAGTAGTTTATATTCTTGTAACATAGGGGCAGTAATATAGTAGCTATATCCTGTACATAGGGGTCAGTATTATAGTACTATATTCTGACATAGGGGGCAGTATTTATAGTAGTTTATTCTTGTACAAGAGACAGTAATTTAGTAGTTATATTCCTGTACATAGGGGGCAGTATATAGTAGTTATATTCTTTTACATAGGGACATTAATAGTAGTTATATTCTTGTATAGAGTACAGTAATTGTTATCTTCTTGTACATAGGGTGCAGTATTATGTAGTTTATTCTTGTACTAGAGGCAGTATTATAGTAGTTATATTCTTGTACATAGGGTGGCATTATTATAGTAGTTTTATTCCTGTAATATGAGGCCAGTATTATAGTAGTTTATTCTCTGTACATAGGAGGCAGTATTATGTAGTTTATATTCTTGTACATAGGGGCAGTATTATAGTATTATATTCTTGACATAGGGGCAGTATGATAGTAGTATTCTTGTACATAGGGAGGCAGTATTATAGTAGTTATATTCTTGATACATAGAGTACGTATTATATGTTATATTCTTGTACAAATAGGGGGCATATATAGTAGTTATATTCCTTGTACTCAGGGGGCAGTATTAAGTAGTTATATTCTTGTCCACATAGGGGCAGTATTATAGTAGTTATATTCTTGTACATAGGGGGCATTATTATAGTAGTTATTCTTGTACATAGGGGGAATATTATAGTAGTATATGCTTGTACATAGGGCATATATTATAGTTTTATTCTTGTACATAGGGGCAGTATTATAGTATGTTATATTCTTGTACATAGGGGGAATATTATAGTAGTTATATTCTTGTACATAGGGGCAGTATTATAGTGTTATATTCTTGTACAATAGAGTCAGTATTAGGTAGTTTATTTCTTTGACCTAGGGGCAGTTTTATAGTAGTTATTCTTGTACATAGAGTACGTATTATAGTAGTTTTTCTTTGTACATAGGGGGCGATATTATAGTAGTATATTCTTGTACATAGGGCAGTATTATAGTAGTTATATTCTGTACAAGGGGCAGTATTATAGTAGTTTATTCTTGTACATATGGGGCGTAGTATAGTTATATCTTGTCATAGGGGGCAGTATTATAGTGTTATATTCTGTACATAGGGAGAGTATTATAGTAGTTATATTCTTGTCTAGGGGGCAGTATTATAGTAGTTATCTTCTGTACATAGTACAGTATTAAGTATTTTATATCTGTACATAATGGCAGCTTTTAGTAGTTATATTTTGTACATAGGGCAGTATTATAGTAGTTATTTCCTTGACATAGTGGGGCAGTATTATAGTAGTTATATTCCTGTACATAGGGGGTCAGTATTATGTAGTTATAGTTATATTCTTGTACATAGGGGGCATATTATAGTAGTTAATTCCTTGTACATAGAGTACGATTATAGTAGTTATATTCTTGTACAATAGGAGTGGCAGTATATAGTAGTTTTATATTCTTGTATAGGGAGTATAATATTATTATATCTTGTACATAGGGGGCAGTATTATAGATTTATATTCTGTACATAGAGACAGTATATACGTAGAGTTATATTCTTGTACATAGAGGCATTTATAGTAGTTATATTCTGTACATAGGGGAGTATTATGTAGTTTATTTTCTGTACATAGGGGCAGTATTAGTAGTCTATTCCTGTACATAGGGGCAGTATTTATAGTTATATTTTTGTACATAGGGGGCATGTATTAGCAGTTATTTCTTGTACACAAGGCAGTATTATAGTAGTTATATTCCTGTACATAGGGGGCAGTATTATAAGTATTAATATTCTCTAGGGGCAGTATTATAGTAGTTATATTCTTGTACATAGGGCGGCAGTATATAGTAGTTCCTATTCCTGTACATAGGGGGCATTTATATAGTAGTTATATTCGCTATGTTTTACATAGGGGGCAGTAGTTATATCGTACGGGTATTATGTCTATCTTGTACATAGGGGGCAGTATTATAGTAGTTATTCTGTACATAGGTGTCAGTATTATGTAGTTTTATTCTGTACATCGGGGCAGTATTACTAGGTAGTTATAATTCTTGTACATAGGGGACAGTATTATAGTAGTTATAGTCCTGTTACATAGGGGGCAGTATTATAGTAGTTATATTCTTGTCATGGGGCATATTGTAGTTTATCTTGTACATAGGGGTATTTTGTATTATATTCTTGCTTTGTACATAGGGGCAGTATATAGTATTATATTCTGTACATAGAGAGTATTACTGTAGTTATACTATTCTTGTACATAGATGGGGCATATTATAGTAGTTTATATTCCGCTGGACATAGGGGCATATTATAGAGTTATTTCTTGTACGAGGAGCTTATTTAGCGTTATATTCTTGTACATAGGGGCAGTATTATAGTATATAAGTTTATGCTTGTATCATAGGGAAGTATTATAGTAGTTATATTCTTGTACATAGGCATTATTATATAGTTCATATTCCTGTCATAGGGGGCAGTATTATATTAGTTATTTTCTTGTACATAGGGGCAGTATTAGAGTTTGTTATATTGCTTGTACATAGGACAGTATTATAGTAGTTTATATTCTTGACATAGGGGGTATTATAGTAGTTATTCTGTACATAGGGGGCATATAGTAGTTATATTCTTGCATAGGGGGCAGTATTTAGTATATATTCTTATGGGGCAGTATTATAGTTTTTATTCTTTACATACTGCAGTATTATCGAGTTTATTCAAGGGGAGTATATAGTAGTTCTTTCTGTACATAGGGGGCAGTATTATGTAGTTATATTCCTGTACATAGGGGGCAGTATATTATATTAGTTATTTTGTACATAGGGACAGTATTACTAGGAGTTATCCTTGTACATAGGGGGCAGGTATTATTAGTTATATTCCTGTACATAGGGGCAGTATTATAGTGAGTTATAGTCTCTGTACAATAGGAGGTCCATATATGTAGTTATATTCTGTACAGAGGGGGCAGTATTATAGTAGTTATATTCTGTACATAGGGGGCACGTAGTCATAGTAGTTTATTCTTTACATAGGGGGCAGTATATAGTAGTTATTCTTGTACATAGGGGGCAGTATTTCTAGTAGTTTATATTCTTGTACATAGGGCAGTATTATAGTAGTTATATTCTTGTACAATAGGGGAGTATTAGTTCATTTATATCTGTAACTAGGGGGCATATTATAGTATTATATTCCTGTACATAGGGGGCAGTATTTAGTAGTTATATTCTTGTACATAGGGGGCATATTATAGTAGTTTATTCTTGTACATAGGGGGCAGTATATAGTGTTTATATTCGTACATAGGGGGCAGTATTATAGTAGTTATATTTTTGTACATAGGGGCGTATTATAGTAGTTTATATTCATTTAACGGGGGCAGTATTATAGTAGTTATATTCCTGTACATAGGGGGCAGTATTATAGTAGTTATATTTTTGTACATAGGGGGCAGTATTATAGCAGTTATCTTCTTGTACACAGGGGGCAGTATTATAGTAGTTATATTCCTGTATATAGGGGGCGATATTAATGCAGTTTATCAATTTTTGGTATGAATTTTTTGTTTTCTTTTATAATCCGTACACACCTAATAATGTATTCATACTTATTTTCTACCTTTGTAGGATGTAAATGTCTGCACTAAACGGTTAGATTCCTCAACAATCTTATCTTCTAGGGTTCTCTTTCCCATACCGAAATCACGTAGTGTGGAAATAGTGAAGCGTCTCATGGCTTTCCAGTTCTGTCCATTAGAGAAGGCCATACCTGAGGACAGACATACGGAAAACATTCGGACATGTTACACCGTGCAGTATGTGAAATTACTTAATATAAAATTTATTGTCCAAAATTGTAGATGGAATTTTCATGTGTATTTTAACATCAAAATAAAAAAGTAAACAAAAGAGAAGTGCTTTATTTTCTGGTGTGTAAGACAACTTTTTAAAGGGAACCTACCACCACAAATCTACCTATAAAGGTAGATCGGGTGGTAGGTGGATCAGTGGGACGTGAGGATAGCCCTTTTAAGTGCTAATCCTCATATCCCTGCACTTTTGTACTAACTTTTATTAGACTTTTATGCTAATTTTATTATGCGGCTACTGGGGCGTGAAGTAGCCGCATCTGAGGTTACATGGCGCGGCTACTCCACGCCCCGGTAGCCACTTGGGGGTTCTCTTATTTGTCAGGGGAGGAGGGGGCACCTTTATGAAGCAAGTAAGGTCCCCTCTGCAGCAATACACCCACCCGTAACAACCGTGATCGGTGTGTGGCTGCATCTGCCATGATGTAGGGGTCATCGTATAATAGTTAAAGGACATACTGGGGCTTATTTACAAAGGGTCGCCCTGCCCACTTTTGTTGGACGGTTTGCTTTTTTCGGGGATTGCACAGCTTGAACAAGTATTTAACAGGTGTCTGCGCTGCTTCCATGCGGCACAAATTGAAGGACGTGCCGTTGGATGATCCGACTGATTCGGAGCTCGGGATTTAACTTTCAAATTGTGTCACAAGATCGGCGGACCTGAGCGGGGAAGCGACACATGCAGGATATCGGACGCATGATCTTAGTGAATTGCGGCATAGTGCTTTATCGTCGGACAATGCACTTTCTGTGAACTCCAGCGGATGGGTAAGTGTAAATGTGCCCCAATATATTTGGATGTTGCCCTCACACATAAGGGCTCATTTTTAACTTGTCCGCTGGAGTTCACTGAAAGTGTATTGTCTGACCATAACATTAGGCGTGCAACACACTTCTGTTGGACACTGCATGATAAATGTGGCGCATGGTTTGACTGAGCACCGGAATGCCCATTTCAGTGTAGAAATTTGGTTTGCGTCTGGTATAGTGCAGCCACGCCACTAATGTGTTGTGGACACTTTATAAATACATGTGCAAGCAGTTTGCATGGAATAGAATGTGCAAAGTCCAACAGAAAACTGGTGCAGGGGCTTTAGTAAATGTGCCCCAATGAGGCACATTTACTTACCCGGTCCGAGGAGTTCACAGTCCATTTATAATGCCCTGTGCCGCGATTCACTAAGATTGTGCGCCCGATATCCTGCATGTGTCGCATCCCCGCTCAGGTCTGACAGAGTTCACCTTCTTCTTCCCGGTGCAAGTAAGTGCATTGTCTTGTGACACAATTTGAAACTTAAGTCCCAGGCTCAGTCCAAATCAGTTGGATTGTCCGACGGCCCGCCCCACGATTTCTGTTGCATGAAAGGCAGCGCCGCTGCGCCAAAATCTGATCACAAGCAACACAATCCCAGAGCAAACCCCTGTTAAATACCCGTCAAAGCTGCGCAAATCCTGAAAAAGGCGAACAGTTCGACGGAAGTGCGATCCGCGACCCTTATTAAATAAGCCACAATGGGGCTCATTTACTAAGGGCCCAAACGCCGCACTTTCGACGGGTTTCCAGACGATTTCCATTTTGCGATAAAATGCCCCGGGATTTTAGCGCGCACAATTAGATTGTGTCGCATCGCTCCAGCAGGAATCGGAGGGGGGTGGGGGGGGTGGGCTGTTGAACGACCCGACAGATTTTGACAATGCGCAGTATTTAACATTTAAAATTGTGTTGCAAAACATGCACTTATACGCACCAGGAAGAAGATGGTGAACTCGCCGGACTCGTGGCAGAAGCGATGATGCAGGATCTCGGGCGCACGAGCTTGGTGAATCGCGCCAGACCCGAATCCTCGTCGGACATTGCACCGCCGGATAGCGACAGGACTGGGTAAGTAAATCTGCCCTAATGTGTTTGCTTTCTGTTTTGAAACACATTGTAAACACATTGGGGCAGATTTACTTACCCGGTACTGTGGCGATCCTAAGGCGCGATGTCCGACAAAGAATCGGGTCCGTCGCGATTCGCCAAGCTCGTGAGCCCGAGATCTTCTGCCCTGAGGTCCGCCGGCAGACCTGAGCGGGGAAGCAACACATGGAGGAAATTGGACGCACGATCTTAATGAATCGCGGCAGACCCAAATCCTCGTCGGACAACGCACAGCGAGGATCGCGATGGGAAGGGTAAGTAAATGTGCCCCGATGTGCAAAACCCATATTAATCACATGTTTTGTTAGTAGCAACTTGTGTTTTACTTATTTTCATTATTATTCATGCATTTGGTGAGGAGTTTTGCCTGATGAGTTTGCAATGAGTTTCAAAACACAATGTAAATGTCTCATGTGAATGTATGTTAATTAACTAGTGGACTTTGTATAATTTTAATATAAAAATAATTTATTTGAAGAGGGGTAGTCTTATATGGTGAATATATCCCAAACTCGGGGGAGATGTATTAGAAGTCTCAGAGCAGAACTGTCCATGGCAACCAATCAGAGCTCAGCTTTCATTTTCCCACAGCCGTTTAGAAAATTAAAGCTGAGCTCTGATTGGTTTCCATGGTCAACTAGACCAGTTTTATCTCAGAAACTCATGATAAATCTCTCAATATATTTTAACTAGTAAAGTTGGGAGTCTTCTTATATGCCCAGCCATCAGATACAGAGCGGAAAATACGGTATAAAAGTATCTGAAGGAAAATATTCTTAAAAGGTTGTGACTAGGGATGAACCGACCTGTTTAAATTACTGTTTGCCAGGTTTGGCCAAACCTCAAACAAAAGTTTTGCCTGCAGCATTTAAAGCGTTAACACCCGCGATTGGTGATACCAGCGGGGTTGAGCCCGAACACCAAACCTCTGGTTAAACATTGTAATTCGGGTTCACTCATCCCTAGTTGTGACATGTAGACCCTAGTGCAGTGATGGCGAACCTTTTAGCGACCGAGTGCCCAAACTGCAACCAAAACCCCCCTTATTAATCGCGAGGTGCCAACCAAAAATTAAAGCAGTAGGTTTTTAAACAACTTTCAATCAGATTGACCTCCTGAGGACAGCAACACAGTAGAAAGATGGAAAATTTGCATCACTTTAGCTTCTTTCCAGTGTCCCTCTGCACACAGAGAATCCTCCAAAGATAATTCGGCCCTGTCTACTCATTCTCCCTCTTCCTACAGTTCGAAGTAGAGAATTCAGTATCAAAATATGTCTGAAAACAGCATCTTTTAAGTGGCTTGCAACTGCAGGAAGATTCTTTGAGTCCTGTCTGGTGTGCTGGGACGATGGCCCGGGTGCCCACAGAAAGGGCTCCGAGTGCCGCCTATGGCACCCGTGCCATAGGTTCGCCACCACTGCCCTAGTGCATATGTTCTATAATAACAAATGGACACATAGAAGGAAAGACCCAGCAGAGGTCCTCACTTTATGTCAAACTCAAGTCACCTGTATCACATCTGAATGGCTGACATGTAATGCTACATTTTTTAAGCGATCGGTTAAGGTTTCCTTTAAAATAAAAGGTATTTCCACAAATCAGAGGATTTTCACATTTACCGAAAGAAGATACCTTTGAGGAGACCCTCCAAATCACTGTAATAGACTGTAGAAAATAAACAATATTTTGCCATAAACCATGACATAAAATGTTCCCTCATAACCACATAGTAAAGTTACCGTATCCTTTTGCTGCATCAAATAAAGCCGGCACGTAGGGTCTGTCGGAGAACTCCTCAGCGTGGTTAACAAGAGCTTCTTTTACTATGTCGTAGCCACACAACACGACGATCTTCTGCACTCCTATCCTTATACTAAATACTGGGCCATACGTCTTGGCAAGCTGAAAAATAAGTCATAAAGTTTTATATACAGTACAGGCGGTCCCCTACTTAAGGACATCCAACTTACAGACAACCCATAGTTACAGACAGACCCCTCTGACCTCTGGTGAAGGTCTCTGAATACTTTACTATAGTCTCAGACTGCAATGATCAGCTGCAAGGTGTCTGTAATGAAGCTTTATTGATAATCCTTGGTTTCATTACAGCAAAAAATGTTTAAACTCCAATTGTCACTGGGGCCAAATTTTTTTTTGTCTGGATCTACAATTATAAAATATACAGTTTCGACTTACATACAAATTCAACTTAAGAACAAACCTCCGGACCCTATCTTGTACGTAACCCGGGGACTGCCTGTATATAAATAAAAGTTATAATACAAGTATAAACCTTCAACCTTATTTCATACACCCTCCCGGAGTTCTCTCATGTTCTTCCTGCTCTAAAAAAGAGGAGTTTTTAAAGCTTGTGTTATCCCTTCCATAAAGTTGGATCCATACGAAAAGTTTGATTCGAGAAGTCTTGGATATTGTTTTTGGGATGTACCCTTGCATATAAGTGGATTTCTTACAAATACAAAATACAGGTGGTCCCCTACTTAAGAACACCTGACTTACATACGACCCCTAGTTACAAACGCACCTCTGGATTTTGGTAATTTGCTGTACTTTAGTCCTAGCCTACAATAATCAGCTATAACAGTTATCACAGGTGTCTGTAATGAAGATTTATTGTTTATCCTGGTTCTTATGAAAACCCAACATTTTTAAAATCCAATTGTCACAGAGACCAAAAAAAAGTGTGACTGGGGTTACAATAATAAAGTATACGGTTCCGACTTACATACAAACTCAACTTAAGAACAAACCTACAGAACCGATCTTGTACTGGGGACTGCCTGTAACTCCAATACAATGCCCAATTATTTTTATAACAAACATCACTGGTAATCTGTGAATCTCATTCATATATAGCCAGGGTGCCTTGGTTTTTGTCCTGGGGTCCAAAGTTTTAATGGGAAAAATTTAATAGTTTGGTTTAGGGCAGGATTAGCTGCTCCCAGACTATCAAGCCTTTGGTTACAGGAAACACCAGAACAAAATATTGGAGATGGATAGATGCGGCTTGGTACCTTGGTCTGTTGTACAGGTCTTAGCTTTTGCTTGGTTCACCATAATATGGTGGGCCACAATGCCAGCTTGCAGATGTCATATGAACACTCTGGAGATATTTATGAGGAACTAAGACCAAGAGAAGTATTATATCAATGGTTGATGGACAAGCAAGTAATCGACTAAAGTCTAATTGAAAAACCTCCTTGTAGATATCTTCAGCCGTGGAATGTAACAACAGATCATGCAGGAGCTATAAATGTAATCGACTTTTTGGCTCTTACCTCCTGAAATGATAAATACGGCTTTTCAACATTCAAGTTTAGAATATTTCCGATGATTGGTAATGGTCTTGGACCAGGAGGATAATTCGGATGTTCTTTCTGATTGAATAAAACTGTTGCCAAGAAAATACAGATTATGATAGCCAGAAGAACGGTGACGGGATCGAGGGGCAACATGTCTGCAGGAGAACCTGTGATGGAGACATGAAAGTCTTAAATTACAGTGAGATGTTCCCAGATCAAGGTCATGTTCCATTCTAACCCACAGAGTAGCGAAAGGTGGATGCCTAAATAATGGTAGCTCAGACACAGCGGCTCCGCTCTATGTATAGTAGAGCCCTCTATTATGCTGTACATATACCAGAAGTGATTATGCTCCAGAAATATCCAGTGAAGTCTTCTCTGAATAGTGTGAATGGAACTAAAGAGCAATATTGTAACACTGGAGGCTCTGATCTGGCTAAAATCAATATACCCCCTTTTGAAGTTCTGATCAAATGTCTTGCACACCGGGGCACATTTACTAAGGGTCCACGGACCGCGTTTCCGTCGGGTTTTCCCAAATATTTCTGTTTTGCGTCGTTTTGCAGCGAATTGGGCCGGGGTTTTGGCACACGCGATCGGATTGTGGCGCATCGGCGTTGCCTTGCATGCGACAGAAATCAGGGGCGTGGCCGTCGGACAACCCGACGGATTCGGAAAAACCTAGGAATTTAAAAAACAAAATGTCTCACAAGATCATGCACTCACATGCACCAGAAAGAAGAAGGTTAACTCCGGCGGACCTCGGCGCAGCAGCGACACCTGCTGAAAATTGGACGCACGACCTTAGTGAATCACGCCGGACCCGAATCCTCGTCGGACAACGCACCACGGCAGGACCGGGTAAGTAAATCTGCCCCAATATGTTCCTTCAACAACAAAGCCTTTAGAACAGAGCATTGCACTAGCATGATCTCCTCCCACGTCAGTCTTCCTCGGGTCTCCTCATAATCATCTAGAGTCTCAGTGATCTCAGAAACATATAAAAATTATAGAAACCTGAAATTTGTAAAGATTCTTAAGAAGACTTAAAGGAAATCTGCAGTCAGGGATCTTCTTAATAACGTAGAGTGGATGGTAGATTCCTCCTTCCTTCCTCAGCCCTAAATTGTCACCGTGTAAAATCTTTATCTTACATCTTGCAGAGGCTACTTGGGTGTGTAGTAGCCTCTCCAGGCTTTAGTAGCAAAGACAACTCTTCCCACCGGTAGCCCTTGCTGTCCCGCCTGCCCATTGTGCCGATGACTTCCTCCCAGCTTTGTGCATGCCCGGACAGGCTAGTTATACCACCCAGTAGCCTCTGCTGATAATTTGCATATATTTAAGATAACGTTTTGATCAATTTGGCAATACACAATGAGTAAACAAAGACACTTTAGGGCTGAGGACGGAAGGCGGAATCTACCATCGTATCTACCTTAACAAGGAGATTCCCTTTCAGTTGCGTTCCCACTAATGGCATTTCCACATGACCACATGATGGGGAATAAATGTCTTATCTTAGAGGGTCTAAGTGTCCTTGGTGCCTACGAATGGAGTAGCTGCGTGCTTGGTCATCTAACACTCCATTCACCCCATTCTCTTGACCTCTAGAGGTTCCAGTAGTTGTACGACCTTTCAATAGGTGCACCGAAGCTTCGCAGATTTCAGCTTCCAGGACTCTCCATTTGACCAGATAACAAGTCGAGAAGTTATGACTAAAGAAGGACCATATTGGGTGCCCCCCCCTCCCCCGTAATAGTTGTCCATTTCTACTTAGAATCTAATTAAGAGATATTGAAAAATAACTTACCTCTCAACGTATGAATCTGAGGTGTCCACAGTTATAGTGTAACACAATGGTGTACAGGTACAGAGGAAACTTGTCTCGGAGCTTGAAGTTTACAAGTTCACATGACACATAGATGATTATTCGCGCTTCTCTTGAGCCTTGTCTAAATGAATGCACTGGAACCTGTTTTGTCACCAGATATTTTTCTTTCTGTTTGCATTCCATGTTTACTCCACCCCTCCGAGCTATATATATATATATATATACAGTATACAAAGGAATGTATTACGCAATGTGTTCTGTAGATGAAGGAGCAGGCAGACTGTAATACTTCACGATCAATACTACATGTCAAACATGTATGGAGACTGAGAGGGGAAAAATACAAAGAGTTTTAACCAAGAGGAATCTGATTGCAATAAAATAGTGGGTTCCTGCTAAGTCCCTCATCTGATAACACTCCTAGATCTCATTAAAAAATGTCAAGATTTCCAAAAATGTTATTGATGGCATGTCAGATAAGATCCACAGAAGGCTTGGGTCTAGCTATTATGTCTTGCTACTTCTAGAAACAACTGGACTCTACTGGTAGTTATGTAAAAATAATCGAGAGAAAGGATAGTATGGTTATCACGAGAAACACAAATCCCTCTTCTGTTCAATAGCTTGAACAAGAGGGCAAACATTTTGGCTAGTACTATTATAATTGCCATTTTTCATGTTTCATAGAAATGTCCCTCACAATAGGACCCATCAAGAAGGAAAGATCCCACAATAGTTTTGTAATCCCTTTTCTCCTCATAGACTTTTAGACCTTTCAGAAAGATGAAAGCATCAATTTTCAACTTTAAAATGACACCAGCATTGCAGCTCTCTATGCTCTACAGCCTGAGATAGAGCTTTGTGTAGCAAGGACATATCACATACGTGCAGTTAGATGGGCCCTTGAAGGGCTACTCGTCAGAAGTTGGCTTAATAAACCACCACAAGCAGTAGAGCAGCTTCTAAATGATGTTTCTTTCATGGCCTGGTGTGGTGGCACCATCCAGAAAATCAACTTTGAAGTGAGATGTAAATTGATTTGATGATGTCAAGGAGGCGGAGAGTTTAACACTGAAGTCAAGCTCTCCCTGCCTCAGAATGCTCCCTTCACTGTACTTGATGGTTCTGTACCCAGGGGCATCATTACATCATTGACAAGATCTCCTGAAGTCCAGTGCATAATGTTATTCACATGGGGGGAGGTGTTCAGAGGAGGGGAGAGCTTGACTTCAGTGTTAAACTCCACGGCTCCCTGACTTATTATAAATTAACATCTCACTTCAAAGTGGATTTTCTGGATGATGCCACCAAGCTGGGCCATGAAAGAAACATGATGTAGAAACTGTTCAGCTGAATTTTAACATACTGGTAATAGTTTATTAGGTCAATTTGTGATGACAGGTTCCCTTTACGTAGCCAAGGATGGATATAAAATACCTGTGTGTCCATTCTACTCACACAGACTGTGTAGCACCAGGATCTGCAATTCTAAAGTCATATAAGATTAGTGATTTCAGCTCTCAGACCGCCAGGAGGATATGTAGATTTTGTCCAAATTGTAGTCAGGAGGGAGGGGTCGTCCTCCCTTTTCCCACCATTAATAACAGAGGATATTGACCATCCAAAGCAGCCTTAACTAACCAATCTCCAGTTGAATTTGTATGCACAAATCAGTTTGTGGTTTTGGCATTTATTTTGAAGAGGTTTACCAGGAATCCAATGTCTTCATGTTTAATGATGCAAATCAGTTTAACGTGTTGCAAAATTCTCTGGTCACTAGATGCCGCTGCCGCAGCAGGAATCGGAGAGTGGAGACTTCTGTGACTAAACCAGTCTGACGAGGGATGGACAATACCAAGAGGACGGGTGGTGGAACTGCCGAAGCCCAAGAAGAAAACATGGAGATTGTTTTTTTTTCATTAATTTTTTTGCATTATTGAATTTATTGATTTATTGAATATTTTTGGTAGTTTAACCATTTATATGGGTTACTTACTAACATTTTCCATATCTCAACTTTATGTTTTTATCAATTTTTAAAAATCCTTTTATTCGTATATGATGGTAGACAACTTAGAAATCGAACAGAGATTTTCATTTTTTCCCCAAAATTTCTAAAAATTTTATCCCTTTGAGCGCTGCAAAGTAATTAAAACAAAACGGAGTTGAAACTTAGAATGATCTAATTTTGTCGGTGAAACCTTCATTCCAAAACATAAAAAGAGGAAACCATCTAAAAATTTGTTATGCAATTTCTATTAAGAACAGAGACACTTGTTGTAGAGTGTCCTAATTAGGCTGCTCGTTACATCTAGGGGATTGGGGGACCATGTTTTACATGTATTTCTGCTTCTTTGTTGTCGAAATTATAACTTTGTAAGAGTAGCTGACGACTCTCGACTTCCTCGGAGTATAATATATTCACGTACCCGCTGCAAGCCTTCTCCTGTTCCGTGCCGGGGAACTAGGATCTGGCTGGAGACGACGGCAGGGTGTGTGCTCTCTCCTAGTTTCCCGTCTTCCAAGTGGCATAACATTTAAATTTTTTACCGAGCTGGTTGATGGCTTGTTTTTCCTTCTGTAGCTCTGGTGGTCCATACTTGGTTTGTTACCTCTGCTCCTGGGAGCATCTGTTTTTTTACCACAGCTACATTCTCTTACATCCTAAGGCATAGTTATTCACATGAATTACACGGTCAGTTTGCTACTAAGTGACAATAAAAGATCTTAAGTTTCTTTAAATTCTTCTTTTAAAATCCCACCCCCAACTTCTAAAGAGATCCTGGTCTAGGTTGGACCTGTTTAGACCTGGTCTGGTGGCGATTTCAGCCTTTTTTTTTTACAGTGGAGACTATAGTCTCCACTGTAGCCCACCCCACCTGCCAGCTCTGTTCTCCAAAAATGCTCGTATTTAGAGGAGATGGGGAGTTATACGAGCCTACACTTCCACAAAACTGGAAGAGAAGGCTTAGTGAATCTCCTTCACCATGTTCTAGTCACTTTGTTGAGCCTCTGCGTGGGATTCTGAATACTGATTTTCCTTGATTTTGGCCTGATCACATGACTCTAAACCAGCATTTTCTTGCCTGATCCCCTGGTACCTTGCACCAGCATCTCCCCCCACCTCCTAGGACCACCTGTCACAAATACCTGTAGTGGCTCATGATTCTGTCACAGTGAAGTACAAATCCCTGTATTGGGGTTTAAGAGTGAACATACTGTACCTGGTATAAGTGCAAAGACAATCTGGTCTGGTGCACCATGGGTCCAAAACCCTCTGTCCATGATGTCACGCTTCGGGGTTTGCAAGACAAATGTCTTCTTCAAGAAGACCAACTTAACTACCGTAGGTAATAATCACATACATGAAAACATTACATAATCATATGTATTTTATTTATAACTTGAAAATTGATAAAATATAGTTCAATATTTCCCTTTGTATCTTTAAGCTGAGGGATGTTGGCTAAGAGAATGCGGACCTGGACATTGACTGGCATGAAATACCGCTGGGTGGTCGTTGGCTTAGAAGATATAGTTGTGAAAGGTGTTGATATGGAGTATGTTGGCTAAGAGGACATTGCCAGGACTAATGGCGGCTGGCTTGGAGGACATCTTCTACTGAGGAGTTTAGTATTTGGACTGAAGGACATAAGCCAGTAAGATGTTATTGCTGTTTTAGCCTTTTAGATGTTATTTTGGAAGAGGTTGGCTTGGAGGCCACTGGCTTGAAAGATGTTCGGAGCAGATGCAACTGTGCTGCACTTACAATAATTATTAGAAATCTTTGGGTCACAAGACCAATTAGACAATTTTTTTCAACTTTCAATACAGGTGAGTCTTTTTATACTCGTGATATAGCACATATCTTATGGGGCAGTGGTGCACAGGTGAAGCCAGTGCTAGGACTGAGGTCTATTGTGGTCCCAGGAGGAGCCTTGAACGTGAAGTTCTGCAGAAGTCTGGTGAAGAACATGAACAGCTCCATTTTGGCCAAGCTCTCTCCAGCACAACTTCTCTTACCTACAGCAATGAAATATGGATACAAAATTAGCCCTTATTCAGTGTCAAAATTTCAACTCCATCCCATACTCTATATCACAATATTTGGAGGGTGAGTGCAATGAAGATTAACCAAAACACTTGGGCAAGTCTGACCCAACTTGTTGAAATGTTAGCCTTCACGTGTTTACAGTGCAAGACTTTTTCTAATTACTTTCCATTTTGTAAATGGCTTTGCTATTGACTAATTAATACAACTTCAGAAATATCTGATTAGGTCCCGGTTGGCAGTGGAGGTGTTTTTTAATAATTAATAATAAAACCTTTATTTATATATAGCACACAGATTATGCAGCACTGCACAGAACTTTCCAAATTGGTCTCTGTCTCCAATGGGGCTAACCATCCTACCAGTATGTTTTGGAGTGTGAGGGGAAACCGGAGGACCCAGAGGAAACCAACGCAAACACGGAGAGAACATACAAACTCTTTTCAGATGTTGACCATGGGACTTGAACCCAGGACCCCAGTGCTGCAAGGCTGTAGTGCTAACCAATAAGCCACCATGCTACAAATCCTCCAATAAATCCTCCAATTGGCACCAGCTTTGCTTCATGAGAATTACTGAGGCTTACTTCTGGTTAGGCACCAGCTTCTGGTCCAATATTATAATCTGATATTGTAGGGGGGGTAATACACTCCAGATTGCCTCACTATGTAGTAGGTTGATGGAGAAGTCTTGACAACACTACCACAGATATTTAGTAGGCTACTCACCAGCGGAGAAGGGCAGAAACGCGTCTTTCCTTACAAAGTTTCCACTGGAATCCAGAAAATGTTCCGGATAAAAGTCATCCGCTTTAGTGAAATGTTCCTTGTCATAGAGCACAGAGGTCAGCAGAGGGATCACATGTGTGTCCTGGGGGTTTCAATATTTGTAGAAGTCATATTTACTACAGAGCTTTAAAGGGGTTGTCCACTTTCAGCAAATAATTGATATTGTTTGTGTTAAGAAAAGTTCTACAAAGTTCTTCAAAAGTTCTCCAATATACTTTCTGTATCGATTTGTCATAGTTTTCTAGACCTCTGCTTGCTGTCATTCTAAAAGAAGCTTAATGGTTTACTTCCTTTGAATGAAAACCAGTCATTAAATTGCCATGATTAGGGACTTTTTGCATAAAAAATACTCAGAGCAGATGATGGGGCAGCTACAGCAATGTCCACGTGTTTGTCATAGCAACACAAACCATCCAATCATCAGTCAGTGTTAATGGCTAAGCAGAAGCTTTCAGAAGATTTCAGCCCTGGACAGTCCATTGTGGCCTTTAATTGACCACCTAGTACGTCACAAGTCCACAAAGGGAGTATGGAGATGGCTCACGGTCTGAGCCCTCTTGATATATGCCAGCACCAATCACGGGTGTAAACCCTTTTACTGCCACCGGGAAAGCCACCAGTGGTAGTCAAAACTGGGCAGCATGTGAGCACTCCCCGTGACTTCATCCAGAAGCCATAACAACCTCGAGTTTCTATAAAACTTCGGGACCTATCATTGCTGAATCTGTAACAGTGTGCCTGTGACACACTGTTACAGATCTATAGCAAATTCTCCAAATACTGCAACACAGTAGTATATGGTTATAGCAATCAGACCCTAGGGAGCCTAAAAAATTGTAAAAAATAAAATATATATATAAATCATTATTCCTGGCTTTGAACCCTGTAACAGAAACCAGCACCAAAATGTCTAAAAACGCCACTTTTTTGCCATTTTGCAACACATAACATATGTAATAAAAAGCGATCAAAAGATCATACAGTCCTCAAAATTTTATCAATGAAAACGTCAGCGCATCTTTCAAAAAATGACACATTACACAGCCCCGTGCACCAAAGTATAGAAAAGTTATTAGCGTCAGAATATGGCAAAATGACAAAAAATTATTATTTTTTTTTTCGTACAGAAGGTTTTATTTTTTTGAAATGTATTAAAACACAGTAAAATTTGGCATCTCTGTGATTGTACTGACCCAAACAATAAAGGAGATGAGTCATTTGGAGAGCACACTGAAACCTGTAAAAACCCCGCCCACAAGAAAATGATGCAAATGTGTTTTTTTCACCACATTTGGAATTTCTTCTCACTTCCTGGTGAGCCATAGCTTTTGAAAGTGGCCGAGTCATTAATGGGTTAAAATAGTAAAATAATCAATATTTCTTTTATACTTACTTTGGGTAGACGATATCCCCTGAAGTTCACATCTTGGGTGGTTGCGTGCGGCACGTTGCTCGGTATAATATTTCCAAACCGTTGTATCTCATGGAGGACGGCGTCGGTATACGGCATCTCTTTCCGGTGGCTAATTTGGGGCTCAGCCGAGCCAATAACTTTCTCAATCTCACTTTGGACCTTTCCTTTTTTTCGTTACAAATTTAGAACAATAAGTTAAAAAGATGATTTATTTAGAACTTTGTGTTATTATGTTACATTGCGTCCACTGCACATGCTTACAGTTACCACGGTTACCGTAACCCTTTTATCGCCAAGATTAAATCTTATACATCCTTAGAGGGTGACACCTCAAGGGCCAAGGACATATCTGATATGTCCTGGATTCTAGTAGCCATAACTTTAGACTTAGGCCACCTAGAATCTTCTCTTTCATTGGATACCAGGTTTGTGTTTCTAGGTGACATACTCACTTGTTAAAGTGAAATTTTGTTTTTTTAATTTTAATATACAAATTCTAGTCCCGACTGTCACTTTAACATGGAATATCTCTATGGTTTTCTGGAACCTAGAAATATAGTCCTAGTATCATATCAAAACGGAGACTCTCCTTTTTTTCATATGACACCAGTGATTCTAGGTGCCTCCGCTCCAAAGTTATAGCTCTCTAAAGCTTCATTCCTTTATTGTATGTATCAAATATTTTTATTTGCTCTTGTACGAATTATATCTTTGGATGTGTAATATTGACTGTAAAGATTGAATATTTTTACTTGCATTTGTACATCTTTGGGAAAAAATTGATATAAATTCTAAAAAACTGTGTCCCCTCATCAGCTTCATGCCAGCAGTGGGCAGGGAGAAGAAAAAGGATTGTGCAGAGAAGAGCTGCTCACGGTATTGGCTTTATCTGTAGCTAAATTTTGGAAAGGGAGAACATGAACTATTGTTGATATTATTAACCCTCTCTTACCCAGAATACTCTTGCACTCTGTCATATAGTAAATGATCCTTTATTTTCACTATTGGGGTAAGAGGAGGAACATTTTATCCTTTTGATGTCTTCCTGAATAACCTTCCTCCATTATTTATCAGCATAATTTTAATAGTTGATTTTAGAAGGAATAAGGCCATAGATAACAAATATAAGAAGATTACCACAGTCACAGTGCCTGGATCTGTGAGTAATGTCCCTGGTTTATCATGGTGGATTTTGATGGTAGATTTCCTTTTGAAAATTTGATAAGTGTCTCCTTTCAGAAAATATATAGTGTATGGGGTTTAGTATAATTCTTTATCATGCAATTTTTATTTTCATGTGAAAATTGAAATAATTGCTCTGGCCATTAACAAGACAAAAATTGACTGACAGGGAACAGTTTTAAGGGAACCTGTCACTAGATTGTGTGTTGGCCTCACGCTGAAATAACAACTTATATTCACAGGCAACTAGCAGTCAGGGGGGTGGGGTTTGGGTAGAGCAGTCAAGCTTTCACCAACTCTCCAGGCAGCTTCATCATGAAAACTCCTCCTACAGCTTTCCGTTGAGCCGATTCCTGCCTTGCCTCCCATGCTTCCCCATCCCCCTGCTCTCGTTTGCAATATCAAACATGTACAGTTCGTTTATTATCTCCTCTCCGGCCCTGCCCGGAGGGAGGAATGAGCATTGTGCAAACGCCGCCGAATTGCACTTTTCTCCCTCCGGTTACACAAGGGGATGGAGAGGAGATAATAAACGAGATTTAAAACGAGAGCGCAGAGGACAGGGAGGCCTGTACTTAGTTAGCTTGGGACACATAACAAAGTATAAACAATATGTGGGGAGCACAAGTGAACTTCTCCGTGAGACCAGCGGGAAACAGATCGTCGCTCTTGGGGAATTCGTAGTTATTTGATCCAGATATCAAAGAATAAGATCCTTTATCTATTAGAGCAACGCGTTTTGGTTCAGGACGGGAACTTTGGTCTGCAGAATTCTGATTGACGAAGTTTCACGTCCAGAACACGAAATGTGTTGCTTTTAATAAACAAAAGATCGCCGATCTGTTTTCTGTTGGTCTCACAGAGATGTTCACTTCTGTTCATCATGCAGTCATCCACCTGCCCACCTGGAATACAGAGAAGTTGTCTGATTGGCTGTCTGGAATTTTGTTACATGCACTTTACTAGTGCCACCAAGTGAGAGACCACCTGTACTTGTTAGTAGCACGTGTTACACATTGAAGGAGCGTGCGTTCCTTGTCTTTTTACTTTCTTCTCTTTACTGTTGGAGACTTGCAAGTTCTCGGTCTCATTCCCAGGTTATATATCTGAATATGTGAGGAGGACAGTGCAGCACTTCCTCCCGCCTCCCCGTTCCTGCACATTGACCTCTGCACATGTCACAGAGCATGCTCACTGCACTCCCCCACAGAATTCCGGCTCTTCTTAGGGAAGCTGGCTCATTAGGCTCTGCTCAGTAAGAAGAGCCATCTCTTCTGGCACCCTAAAATATATAATAGGGAGCCGCAGGCCAGTCAGTCACCCCACAAAACTTTTAACCCAATTTAACGGGTTAAAGGGGGCGTGGTGAGCCGTCTAGGGGCAGGGTTTAGTAACATCTTTGTGCCGGCTTGTTCGCGAACAACCCATCACAAGTCCATAGTGGTGTTTGTGGTTTCTACACCCAAGGTAATTTCTGTAAAGCAAATCTCCAAACGGCTGTTCTCAGCTTGAACAAGATGGCCGCTTATTTCTCAGTAAAAATCCAACATCACAAGAAAATCACAGAAAAGAGAAAAGTGACACAAAATGAGAAGACTCGTCTCTTACTTTGTATTTCTGGATATTTCATCATCAGTAGAAGGCCCCACCTCAGGGTGGTGGAGGTTGTCTCCATTCCAGCGCCAAAGAGGTCTGCAACCAGCATCTCCAAGTTTTTATTGGTGAAATATAATTCAGGATTAGGCTTTTCCTATCATAAATAACAAAGAAAGCTGAGGTAGATGTGTTCTCATCTATTAGCATGTGGAGTAGCCGGAGCTGCAGCTACACGGCGCGTCTACTCCACGCCCCAGTAGCCTTTTGCGTTCGGCTTACCAATTCATCTCCTGCTAGCTGTGTGCACTCGTCTGCGAAGCTGGGTTCTGCGCATGCGCGGAAAGCAGGCCGCAAGCTGTGCAGTCTTGGCTCTGAAGCTGGAGCTACTGCGCATGCGCAGACGATTGCGTGCAGCTACCCTGAGCTGCGCGCCTCATCTCTGGCTACTCCACACCCCAGTAGCCTCTTTAGGACAACTATGTTAGTGTGTATGTCTTCTTAACACATGCATTTTGTAAATGCCGTGTTGACAGCAATATAAATAGGCAAATTTCCTCTTCTCAGCTGTTTGAAAACGGTTGTGTTAACACCATATGTGACCGCTCCCTCATATGTCATTATCTCCCTGGAACGTGCTAATAGTGCTTAAATATGCAGGACACAACCTCAAATCCAAAATTTATAGCAGTGTCCACTCCTGCAGATAACCCCCTCACGTGGCTTGTGTCCACTCCTGTATATAACCCCCTCACGTGGCTTGTGTCCACTCCTGCAGATAACCCCCTCACGTGGCTTGTGTCCACTCCTGCAGATAACCCCCTCACGTGGCTTGTGTCCACTTCGGCTTGTGTCCACTCCTGCAGATAACCCCCTCACGTGGCTTGTGTCCATGTGGATTTGAGACATTTGCAACAAAAAAATTTGCAATTGCCCGGACAAGCAAAACTACACATGTAAAACAAGAAAAAAGACATGATCACACATAAGGCGCAAAAAAGACCTTCCAAATGTCTCAATTATACACCAAAGAAACTATGATATGTTTTCCCCCAATGTTTTAATGTAGGAACTTTCCGACATGAGGAATTTTGATCTATAGACGCTACCATTTTATACTTGAAGCTGGAGGGTGGCTCCTGAGGGTTCCTTGTTCCTCCATTTTGTTCTAATATAATACTTATGAGTAGGAGCGTGTTCACACTATGCAGGGTAAACACTCACGATGTACACCAACAGGAAGAGTTAAAGGAAAACCTACCACGTGAAATAGTAGGTGTAAGCTGCAAATACCGAGCATTATTTTCGTTATTGTCATAAACTGCTGTATCGCGGTTTAAACACTTTTTAATGTTTATATCTGAAGCAGCTTCGGCGCACCATGTGCGCGTGACGTCACTTGGTTGTGCGCTTGGTGCGCCGAAGCTGCTTCACATATAAACATTAAAAAGTGTTTAAACCGCGATACAGCGGTCTAGGACAATCACGAAAGTAAGCTCCGGCACCAGCTCACCCTGACCCGGTGCTCGGTATTTGCAGCTTACCCCTACTATATATACTTATATGAGGCCAGATTCCTTTTTTTTTTTTTACTGGGGAGGCTGTGTACATTGGGCCGATCCTTTACACTGGGGGGGGGTGGGGTTGTATATATTATTGGGGACCAATCTTTATTACGGGGGGCTGTAAATATATTCATTAGGGGGTGCTATATATTTACATTAATCAGGGTAGCACTTAATATATATTAGTTATGTTGGGGGTCTGTATTAATAAATTGGGGGTGTTGTATATTGATTGGTGGCTGTACCTGCTATAATTCCAGTAGAATATATATATATATATATATATATATATATATATATAATGAAGGGAAGTTTTATATGTGTGGAGAGTGCGGTCAGTTGTGTTGTGAGGGGTATATATTATTTAGGAGCGCAGTGTTGTTATCCAGGAGACTTCATACTGTAAGTGACTGTGGTATTTTTAGGGACGCCGGGTGGAGATGCTGCACGGAGCTGAAGATATCTATCCGTGAACTCAGCAGTGATACGTCATGGATTGGAGAACCTGGAATAAAGTTCTCCTGATGGAAGAGATTGTCATCTATAAGGTACTAGACGCCACTAATGACTCCCAGAACCTGTAGTCAGTCACACAGTGTCAGGGAGCTGCCTGTGGGGATGTTACTTGTTAGTAAAGTTTTCAGCATTTACTTAACAGGGAGCGGGGGGGGGGGGGGCAGCATTTTAATATTCGCCTCAGGCAGCAAATATGCTAGAATCGGCCCTGACTATAGATATAATAGAATCATAAATGATGCATATAGTTGTACTTTGCTGGCATAGCCTCTGATGGCTTGTATCTCCCAGGTCATATCTACCATATCTACAATATACCAGCGTTTCGATACCTCTTGCTGTTTCACCAGGAATGAGTCGATGAGATTTCTCTGGTCATTTACATCCAGATGTTTCCTCTGGTTGGTGAAGGTCTCCCGGACAAAGGCATGCATTACTTCCACATTCCTGGCCACCGTTTTCTGGACACGTGAACACCAGCGCATCACTGTTGGATAGGCATTATACAGCTGCAATGAAAAGAAACCATGGATGGATGTAGAAGGTCTCGCAACTTTCTCATATTCTTCATTGGGTGAGATTTATCAGCAATATCTGACCAATCAGAGCTCAACACAATATTTCCTAAATGGCAGGGTTATTGTATTGTCCTATATGAATATATCCTATTTGTAAAATAGCATTATTTTAATTTTATCTCGTATGTAAATGAGATAATCACAAAAAAAACTGTGATCAGAATTAGAGAAGACTTTCAGATACCTGCAAGTTATTGGTGTTAATCGGTCACTTGCTGCTAATTTACCTAATTAACTGGCTGCCTAACTTTAGCGTTTTCACTGACACACTGCAAAATGGCGTGCAATTCCAAAGTGACTGAAACCTTCTGGCAGCAGGTTGTCCAGATGGAGACCCTATCAGCCCATAGCAAGAGAAATTTGCTTTTTTACAACTCACTCCAGTTCCATTCAAGAAACATTGGGGGTCATTTACTAAGGGCCCGAATCGCGTTTTACCGGCGGGTTACGCAAATTTTTCCATTTTGCGCCAATTTTCCCTGTATTGCTCCGGGATTTTGGCGCACGCGATCGGATTGTGGCGCATCGGCGCCGGCATGCACGCGACGGAAATCGGGTGGCGTGGCCGAACGAAAACCCGACGGATTCGGAAAAACCGCCGCATTTAAAAAAAAAAGTGTCGCGGGACACGCGCTTACCTTCACCAGGTATAGGATCGTGAACTCCGGTGGGCCTCGGCGGACTTCAGCGCAGCAGCGACACCTGGTGGACGTCAGAGGAACTGCCTTAGTGAATAGCCAGAAGACCCGAATCCACCGCAGAGAACGCGCCGCTGGATCGCGAATGGACCGGGTAAGTAAATCTGCCCCATTATGTTGTGGAAAGACTGAACCCAAAGTGTGTAAAGAAGTCAGTGACAAGGAGTGGAGGAAGTGTCAAGGTTTGTGGAATGTTTTCTGCAGCAGGAGTTGGACCTCACATACAACTACATGGCAGATTGAATGTAAGTGCATATCAGAACCTTCTTCAACAGCACATGTTTCTTTCCTTGTGTTCCATCACTCTCAGTCAACAAGTTTCATGCAGGCCAAGCAAAAATGGGTAAAGCAGTTCCTTGAAACAGAAAACATTGAAACAATGAAATGGCCACAACCCAGAATCCTGATCTAAACTTAATAGAAAATCTTTGGTGACAAAGTTATGGCCAAAAAACCCACAAAAGTCACAGAACTGTGGAAGAGACTGAAAGAAGAGCGGAGAGGGTCCAAGCAGAGTCGGGATGTGCCGTCACGCCTGTCTTAGGGAAAAACCCTCAATGTTATTTGCTGAGGATTCCATATGGAGTTGTGGCGCTCACCATAGCCATTGGACTGCCGACAATTTGGACATTGTCCCTAGTAATCTGTAAGAGCCTCAGAAGTGTAGGATCTTCATAATCGAATCGTTTGCTCAGTAGGATGTAAACTATCACGTTGGCCACGGCAGCATTCATGATCAAGTTATTATCAAATGGCTCACCTAGAAATACAAGCAGAGAACAAGGGTCATGATAAAATGCCAAGACCTTTCCTTTGAGCGTTTCTCATGCGCGTCTTCTGATGTTCCTGACTTGCATTGGACTCTGACCCAGTGTATTCAATGGGTTTTATTAAATATGCACTTTTATTCATGTAAACGCGCGTGAAACTTATAGGATGCTCCACTTTTGCAAGTCAAAAGAGCTCAATACAAGTGAAGGTCCTATACACATGAGGCTCAAACAGGTCCTATAGACTTGAGGCTCAACCAGGGTGTTAATCATGTGACAGAGGGTGTATTTGAACCAGGTCCTATCACAGCTTTTGCCTCCATCAACACCCAATTTCAAATCTATGTATAATCTGTGCATGTGTTTATCTACTTCTATCCTGTATGTATGGGTACAGCACAGTACTACTGCTCTTATCATGTATATACAGGTAAAAACAGTACTACTACTATACTGGTTATATGGGCACAGTAAAGTACAACTACTCTTATCCTGTATATATGGGCAGAGCACAGTACTACTACTCTTATCCTGTATATATGGACACAGCACAGTCTGCTGCCGCTGCCTCTGCATGCCGTCCCCTATAGTGTCAGGGTCAATTATTGGATGTTTTAGATGCTATCTAGCTTCATTCTGTCACTCTGTCATGGCCATGCTGTTGCCCATAATTTTGGCATAATGGTGCGATTATGCAGCCTCAGAGGCATCCATGCATGCTGCCCCTGCTGTTTCCTGTCCATTTCCGTGGTGTTTCCATCCTTTTCTGAGGTTCCCAGGTGTTTGGCCAAGCTTCCCTGTGCAGAGCCTTGGTCCCCTTGAAAAATGCTCGAGTCTCCCATTGACTTCAATGGGGTTCGTTATTCGAGACGAGCACTCGAGCATCGGGAAAAGTTCGTCTAGAATAACGAGTACCCGAGCATTTTAGTGTTCGCTCATCTCTAATCCAATCCCCTACAGATTCAAACAGCTACAATCCTAAAATTCGAACCAAATTTTTTCAAAAACGTATCCTAGGTCAGGTAAGTAGATGAAAATTGTCCAAATTGGATAATTTTGATAGATATGAGTAAATAAGTAAGAATGCGGTCTCCTGACTCTTCTGGCTTTGGAGAAGAGTTGGGAAATGCAGGGCTGCCATCAGGTGGAGAATAGTGGGACTACATTCAAGGGCCCAGAATGGAGAAGGGGCCCGGGATTCTTCTTGCTTCCCTTCCAGATCACTTCCAACCTGGAAGAATCCGGGTCCTGGACCAGATCCCACCTCTTAGTTTTTGCTCTGCTACTTTACATTAATCCCACAGACCACTTGCAGAGGGATGAGGAAGCCTTGCATCTTCCAGGAAGATGGAAGAAAAGAAGGTATAAGGTGTGTATTTTTTTTGTTTGGGACCTGACTACTAAGTGGGGGTGGACCCTGTGACTTGGCTACTATCGGTGATGGGCAGCAACTATGGGTGGGGCTGTTACTTGGTTGCTGTGGGGGATTGCGGGCTGTGCCTTAGCTAGTTTAGAGGGTTGTGACTTGGCTACTATGGAGCATGGGGGGCTCTGACTTCTACTATGTGACTTGGGTACTATGGGGGGGGGGGTGACTTTACTATTATGGGATGCTGCCACTTGGCTACAATGGGTGTCTTGTGCCTTCGCTATTATGTGTGGGACATTATGACTTGCCTACTAAGTGGGGCACTGTAGTATGGCTACTAAGGGGGGCTCTGGCTTGGTTACAATGTGACTTGACTATGTGCGGATCGCACTTTCGTCAGACTTTGCACCCTTCGTTTTTTGGACAATGCACTTTTGGTGAACTCCAAGCAATGGCTAAGTAAATGTGCCCCAATATGGGAAACTAATCGGTGCAAGGGAGGGGGGATTGAGGCACCGAATTTGCCAGTCAGGGGCTCTACAATTTGTATTGGTGGCCCAGGGGACATCCCATACACAATGGGGCAGATTTACTTACCCGGTCCATTCACGATCCAGCGGCGCGTTCTGTGCGGAGGATTCGGGTCTTCCGGCGATTCACTAAGGTAGTTCCTCCGACGTGCACTAAGTGTCGCTGCTGCGCTGAACTTCATCGAAATGCACTGAAGTTCACAGAGCGTTTTACTGCGTGACTTGTGTATACTTGATTTGTTACATGCTCCGAAAATAAAAGGAGGAATTTTGCTTTCACAGCTACTTCAGGAATAGGCTAAACAGAGGAGGACGGCAAAGAAACTGCTGCACATAAGTGATCAAGATAACATGCAAAATTGTTCTTCATCCCAAAATCTATTGATTGATGAAAACAAAAAAGTATTGAAGTTTCGCTTTAATCATATGACTTACCGTGTCCTTTTATTGTTTCATGAAAAATTGGCACTTTTGGTCTCCCCGAAAACTCTTCCGCATGATTGACTAGGGCGTCTTTCACTACATCGTATCCGCACAGGACCACCACCTTCTCCTCTCCTAATTTTATGGTGTATACAGGTCCATATTTCTTAGAGAGCTGCAGAACAAGGCAAGTGATAGCTTTCAGTTACTGGAGGCGCGGTGTCCATTATAATCCCATCATAGTATCCCCCATATGTACGAAATATGGAGCCCAATAACCTCCCATCTGAATGTTACCTTGTGTAATGTCCGGTAAGGTCTCTCCATGTCTAGGAGGTGCAGATTCCCAATGATGGGCAGGGGTCTCGGTCCGGGGGGAAGATTATAAACACTTCTTTTTTGTCCAAAGAGAAACAGGGCAACAAATAGGAATAGGATGACAGACAGAACCAATGTGATGGGGTCGGAGATGTACATGGCGCCAGGGGAGTGGTGTCTATGGAGAAACAAAATTTATATTGTACATTTATAATCAAACATGTGAGGGAGATTTATCAGAAGTGTCTGAGAGCAGAACTGTTTAGTTGCTCATGGCAACCAATCAGAGCTCAGCTTTCATTTCACCTCAGCTGTTTATAAAATTAAAGCTGAGCTCTGATTGGTTTTCAAGGGCAACTAGAAAAGTTCTGCTCTTAGATACCTCTGATAAATCTCCCCCAGTGTGTGTCACTACATATAACTATATAATTTATGTGGTTATGGTTTATTATGTACAGATGCAGATTATTCGCTATAATTGACCACTTTGGTGTTTGGAGTGAGTTATAAGGGGAAACATCCCCCCTGGTCTGTCCACTCCTCCTGGCTGTGTATGTGTATATACTATGGGGCACATTTACTAAGGGTCCGTGGGGTTTCCCGAATTTTTCCTTTTTGCCCTGAATTGCCCCGGGTTTTTGGCGCACACGATCGGATTGTGGCGCATCGGCGCCGACTTTCATGCAACACAAATCGGGGGGGCGTGGCCGACTGACAACCCGACTTATTCGGACAAACGGTGTAATTTAAAAGTGAAATTGTGTCGCAAGCCAAGCACTCACTCATTCCTCTCTATGGCATTGGCCACAGCCAAGTAGGTGGTTCTACATCTGGTGCTGCATATAAATGTATTAATGAGGGAGTGCTGCATACAAATTCATGCGTGGGCACTGCACACCAGCATTTTAGAAAGCATCTGCCCCATAATGATGGGATAAGATGGGGGAGATTTATTAGAAGAGTCTGAGATATAACTCTTCCAGTTGCGCATGGAAACCAATCGGTGCTCAGCGTTTATTTATAAGCTGTAGGAGCTTTGATTGGTTTCCATGGGCAACTTGAAGAGTTCTGCTCTCAGACACTTCTGATAAATCTCCCCCATCGAGTCTATAGATAAAGGGGCTCATTTATCTTACCTCTGTTTTGGCTTGTTTTTGCCCGGCTTCTTTGGCAACTCATCAATCTCACTTTTTCCTTGTGTTAAGTGTTTTTTTAATTCAGATCTCTTTTTGAGACATTTGTTACAAATGTCTCGAAAATGTTGCACAAATGTCTCAAGTCATTTATTTACGTTTTCTAAGTTTTCCTTAAGTACGGTTTTGGCTGGAGTTTTTTTGCGCCAAAAAATGCCGCAAATTTTAGACAATTTGAAATGATAAATGTCAATTGCAACATTTAGCACATCTCGAATAGAAAATTAAGTGTTTCTTGACGATAAATAAATGTCCGGTGTCCTTCAGTGCACATTTGAAAAAGTCCTCAAAAAGGTGCAAAAATTGCAATGATCCAAAAAAGTCTCATAAAAGACAGAAAAAACAGGAAGAAAAATATAGATAAATGACCCCCAAAGACTTCTATACAAAGCTGTATTTCTTTTACTTATCTAAAAATTTATAAAATTATGTCTACCGTATATACTCGAGTATAAGCGGAGTCTTTCAGCAGAAAAAAATATATACTAGCTATATACTACAGGTGGCAGGCTGGCTGTATACTACAGGGGGCTGGCTATATACTACAGGGGGCAGGCTGGCTGTATACTACAGAGGGCTGGCTATATACTACAGGGGGCTGGCAGGCTGTATACTACAGGGACAGGCAGGCTATATACTACAGGGGGCAGGCTGGCTATATACTACAGGGGGCTGGCAGGCTGTATACTACAGGGGCTGGCAGGCTATATACTACAGGGGGCTGGCAGGCTGTATACTACAGGGGGCAGGCTGGCTATATACTACAGGGGCCTGGCAGGCTGTATACTACAGGGGGCTGGCAGGCTGTATACTACAGGGACAGGCAGGCTAAATACTACAGGGGGCAGGCTGGCTATATACTACAGGGGGCAGGCTGGCTGTATACTACTGGGGAGGCTGTGAGCAATGCTTTTCCCACCCTTGGCTTATACTTGAGTAAATAGGTTTTTGCAATTTTTTGTGTTAAAATTAGGGTTCTCAGCTTATTCTCAGGTTGGTTTATACTCGAGTATATACGGTACCTCTTTTCAGTCCAAGTAATACTACACAGCAATGCATGTGACACAAATTCAAGGTTTTTTTTTTACCCTTTTTGATTGGTGCATTGTACATTGTACAATACAAAGTATTTATATATCCAGTCTGTCCATGTTACAAACGGTCTGAATAAAGCCCCTGTGTGTAGGGTGAAACGTTGTCCCAATTTTTTACTTAATGTAAATAATTCTGAACATTTTTGGGGCCTATAATTAGGATGTCTATCTATGATCGACCACATACTTATCCACTTATCTATCTCTCTATGTATCTATTTTACAATTAATATCTATAAGTCTCTCTTACCTTCAGTCCTGTAGTAGTTTTGCTAAAATTTTTCTCCTATATTGCAGTATTTTTAGATTCCAGATGAAGCTTTTGTTCAGGTCCTTGGCTTGATATATGAGGGTTGTGATAGTCACATTGCTAGTAAATTGTGAAATAGTAAGCAAGGTACTTGTAAGGTGGCCAGATCCTCGTCATGAAGATAACAAGGGGGAGGGATCAGCAATGCTACATCATGGCATATCAAGCATAATCAACAAAATCAGAGACGCCTCCAAAATTGTAGAATGCTACATCTATATAGTAAGTTAGGACCCCTGATTACAATTTACATACTACACACCCTAATTTATTAATATAGATATACATACTTGGGGGGATTCCTCCGCTTTTCCATGATCGCCACCAGGTTTGACTGTTTTAGACCAAGTCAAACCAGGTATATAAATCAGGAGTCTTCTCTGCCATTTTCTGGCGTTCACGCCCCCGCCCATCCTGCTCTCCTCCCACCCTATTCGCGATCCTGTCATGTCCACGATGCCTGCGATGGACCGTTCGGGACACGGAGCCGATGCCAGAACATCGATGTATAGGAGAGGACCTGCCGGGGGGCGTTGGTGGGTGAGTACACTGTTTGTTTTTTCCTACAAGCATTATATTGGGGGCGGGGGCTGCAGACTATATACTGGGGGGCAGGGGCTGCAGACTATATACTACAGAGGGCTTGCTTACTATATACTACAGGGGGCTGGCAGGCTATATACTACAGAGGGCTGGCTGGCTATATACTACAGAGGGCTGGCTGGCTATATACTACAGGGGCTGGCAGGCTATATACTACAGAGGGCTGGCTGGCTATATATTGCAGGGGGCTGGCAGGCTATATACTACAGAGTTATGGCTGGCTATATACTACAGGGGCTGGCAGGCTATATATTACAGGAGGCTGGCAGGCCATATACTACTGGGGGCTGGCTATATACTACAGGGGCTGGCAGACTATATGTTACAGGGGGCTGGCAGGCTATATACTACATAGGGCTGGCTGGCTATATACTACTGGGGCTGGCAGACTATATGTTACAGGGGGCTGGCTGGCTATATACTACAGTGGGCTGGCTGGCTATATACTATAGGGGGCTGTGACCAATCCATTTCCCACCCTCGGCTTATACTCCAGTCAATAGGTTTTCCCAGTTTTTGGTGGTAAAATTAGGGATCTCGGCTTACGGACTTACATACAGTCCTTCATTTCCACCTTCAACAACCCCCCATTTCATTTGTTTAATGGGCGCCTGTTACTTAAGTAATATAAAGTATGTGGCCAATAATAAAAATTACTCTCCTGTTGGGGATATCCATGGAAAGACGCAGGCGGCCTGATGATGTAATAGCTCTAACTGTGTCCGAGAGAGCGCAGGCAGTAGTGTGTGTGCTGCGCCACTTTCTCAGGCAATTACATCTGTCTCTTAAAGACGCAGATACAATTGATTTTTTTCTGATAGGGTACTTGCTGGTTGGTCCATATTCCAGTGAAATTAATTGAAATATAAAATCTGGATTGAAATATTTTACAAATTTCTTCTGGTTAATTAAAACATGTCCAGGATCATTAAAACTAAAAGTTAATCATTGACTTTGTGCCTGAAATAAATGGTTTAATGGGACTAACTGATGTTGCCAAGACAAACAAGAAGAGAGATAGAGAAAAGTCCACAGAGGTGACACGAGGTTATAGGATTGGTCGTTCCTGAAAACAAAGTCGATTTTTGCATAACATTCAAAAGATTCAAAATGAGTCTTCATAAATGTAACAACCTGATGATACAAATTATTGGGAGGAGTTATCAATGATGTTATGTTGTAACTACAGTAATATTCAACCAGATGGGAGGGGATTCGGAGTCGCTCAATGCAAAGAGCACAGCAGTGTGAAGACACGCCCCCAGTGCACTGTAAAGCTACAATCCTGGAATATAAACCCGTACTTCACAGTCTTGCTGCTACTAACAACACACAGGTTTGATTACTAGCGTTGAGCGGACCTGAACATAACAAACATTGCAGGTTTGGGTGCGGCTTACAACTTTGCCAGAGGCATTTGAACAATTAACACATGCAATAGGTGCTGGCTGGGTCTTACTGCAGAGGGGAGGGATGGGTGTCTGGATTTGCTCCAAAACCCAAACATATATTGGTTCGCTTAAGATAGACCAAATTTTAACAGTTCCGCGGTTCTACTCATGACTAAAGATTATACATCTCCAGGTGCAATACATAACAGTGGTTGCAACTTTCTATGGTCAGAACTGATGACAGATGTGGACTCTCTGGGTGGCAGCTCAAGGTCCAACTTCTGGTCTACACTGATCACATATAAACACATTTTTCCATCCTTGACCTAGTACTGGTTCCCAGACAAGGGCGTAACTACAGTGGCAGCAGCTGTAGCAGCAGCTATGAGGCCCACAGTGTTAGGGGGCCCCAACCTGACACACTAAAGAATGGAGGATGTGCACCTTTATATAGATATTAGACTGCACATTGTACAGCATAATTTGTAAATAGCAGTGCACATCTTCCACAGTATACAGCATGAATCGGTAGCTCCGACTGGGGACGGTAACTACAGGACTAGGAATCTCTCATCTCCAATTAAATCTCTGCCAGGTACTTCCCTTATGTGCTCAGCAGCTACTGGGACAGATCTGTGTAAGTGCATAAATGTGTGTATACATTTGTGTATGTGTGTAAGGGAGTATACAAATATGTATATTTTCTGAGCGGGTGGGGGCCCCATTCAGAAGTCTGCTATGGGGCCCTGCCTTTCTTAGTTACACCCTTGTTTTCAGAAGCCATGATTTTCTTATCTTGAGGATTTCTTGTTGTACGGAATAGATTTAAGGCTTATATACACATTATAGAACCGCGCCCAGAGCTCAGTCCTATCTGATAATAGGGGATTAGGACCAAGACAAAGACAAAGCATTACAACAATTTGTCACCTCTCTGTGAACTTGAGCTTCTGTATCATGGAATTATTTTCTCACATTACCAGACTTAACTGTGTATTGAATTAACATCTTCACATTGTAGTAGATTGTTCTGCTGGACTCTTATCGTATTTACATAGGTCATGTCCATAACTCATTAAACTCATTAATGTAGTGACTTTGGAGTGACAGATCGCCCGTCTATCTCTGGCGGTGTCATAGAAAGAAGATGGAGGGGCAGATAGTGGGACAAGACTAGTGTTCTTATGCAGGGTCGGCCTGGGGGTCCTAGGACGCGGAAGTAAAATTGATTCTGGGGGCCTCCCAAATGCTACACGGAAATATTACCTGTACACTCTTAGACCACATTCATACCATGGGGCCCATTTACTAGGGGTCCGCAGTCCGATGATTTCCGATGTGCGTCGCAATTAGAAGGGCTTTTTGTCGCACGCAATCGGATTTTGCTGGATTGGCGCTGGCTTTCTCGCGTCACAAAGCGAAGGGCGGGTCGGTGGACGAACCCACGGATTTAAACAACGTGCGGGATTTAACATCTCAAATTGTGTCGCAAGACAATGCACTCACATACACCGGGAAGAAGAAGATGAACTCCGGGGACCTAAGCGGGGAAGCGACACATGCAGGATATTGGGCACATGATCTTGATGAATCGCGCCAGACAACGCACCTCGGGGATTGTACGGGACCGGGTAAGTAAATGTGCCCCAATGCATTTACTAAGGGCCCGATTCGCATTTTCCTGACGTGTTACCTGAATTTTTCCGTTTTGCGCCGATTTTCCCTGTATTGCCCCGGGATTTTGGCGCACGCGATCGGATTGTGGCGCATCGGCACCGGCATGCACGCGATGGAAATCGGGGGGGGGGGGGCGTGGCTGTATGAAAACCCGACGGATTTGGAAAAAACGCCGCATTTTAAAAAAAAAATGGCGCTGGACAGGCGCTTACCTGCAATCCAGCAATGGATTGTGAACTCTGGCGGACCTCGGCTGACTTCAGCGCAGCAGCGCCACCTGGTGGACATCGGAGGAACTGCCTTAGTGAATCCCGGCAGAAACCGAATCCTCCGCAGAGAATGCGCCGCTGGATCGTGAATGGATCGGGTAAGTAAATCTGCCCCATTGTGCACTTCACAAATAACATCGGTGTCAATAATGCTAAAAACACACATTTTAAGTTGCATTTTCCCGTTGTGCTTACAATGTATTTGAAAACCCAATGTAAACACATAAAAGTGAATGCAGCCTATGACCATGTTCACAAGATGCGATTGAATCGCATTTTAAAATGCATTTCAAGTGCATCTGGACTAACCCCTCCATGAATGAATGAATTGTGTTTTACGGTGCGCTTGAATCTCATTTTAAAATGCAATAAGGTAAAACCTCTTACATCTCCCCCTCATATTGTGTCCCCGCATCTCCCCCTCACATTAAGGCCCCATCACTGCACCAGTATCTTGAATATGCTGGACTGCCAGGATTTAGGTTGCACTGATATGTGGCGCAGTGTGGCACAGCTTTTCGGTATGTTCCACTAAAGTTATGATTTTGACAGAAAGATAATTTGAAGAGGGATAGGGAGTCTTTCAATAGTTTTCACAGCTAGTCCTTTTTTTTTCATAGTTGACCGGTGTCCTTTAAGAAGTGTCCAGAAAGATGTTGTTAAAAAAAAAACTTTTTGGGAAGATATTTGGGCACATTTAATTTCCCATCCGGAGGAGGTCACTGAAAATGCATTGTCCAATAATAATGCATTGTGCCGCGATTCCTGTTCCCGATATCCTGCATGTGTCGCTTCCCTGCTCAGGTCCACCGGAGTTCACCTTCTTCTTCCTGGTGCATGTAAGTGTTTGTCTTGCGACACAATTTGAAAGTTAAATCCTGCGCTCAGTCCAAATCAGTCGGATCGTCCGAGGGCCGGCCCCCCCAATTTCTGTTGCATGAAAGCAGCGCAGCTGCGCCACAATCAGATTGCTTGCGGCACAATCCCCTGTTAAATACCTGTCACAGCCGTGCAAAACCCAAAAACGACGAAAAATCCGATGAAAGTGCAGCTGCAGCTTTACCCTTAGTAAAGAAGCCCCATTGGCTTGAAAGATGTTTACTTGGTTTTCTTTCAGTGCAGAATCTCTTCATAACTGAATTTTCTAGACAGATGCAAATTCGGATAACCATAGTAGTCTTTATTTCCAGAGCAGAACTAAACCAATGGTTTTTACATTTCATTCTCAAAAGGAAGTTTATAATAGACAAAAAATAAAATGAACTGGCACAGGTGAATGGAAGCTCCTGCCCATGAGGGAGCACTATCTATATGGGAGGGCAGATGGGGTTATTGTGTGTCTTAGGGTTTTCCGGGTACTTTTAAAAGGTTTGGAAGCTGGAGGACAGTGACATATTTTGGTAGAGAATTCCAGAGTATAGGGGAAGCACGGGAGAAGTCCTGGAGATGGTGTCAGAGGAGCGGATAGTAGAAGAGCAAAGAAGACGGTTTTAGAGATGTTGTTAGAAGGTGTTAGGAGATTACTTCAGATGTATAAAGGGGACAGGTTGTGGACAGCTCTTAAAGTCATGGTTAGTATATTAGCTGTGATGAAGTAGGGTAAAGGAGTAGGGTAAAGATAAAAATAGAATTGACTGGGGCTGTGTTATAGGAAGTATAAACTATGATGAAGAAGCAAAAATTGTATGAGCGAAGGGCTTTCTTGGAGAGGGTTTTCTTCCACCTCTGTTCTACAATCCTGGCCCTTTGACCAATTTTTTTAAATAGTTTTGAGTGCCAGAGTTGTATCGTGTAATGGTGAGTACTCTGAACCCAATTTTGAGTGCCAGAGTTGATTGTCGATTTGCTTAGTTGTAGTGAGAGTGAGGGGCTCCAGAGCGAAGCACTGAGGTAGCAGTGGTGTTGTAGAAGGTGGCAGCAGCAGCTTCTGCCTCCTTGAATAAAGATATGGTTGAGAGTCATCAGAGTGTCAGAGTTTGTGGGTATCAAGAAGTTTGAGGGAGTACAGGAATGATTAAGGGAAAAGGGGTAGAAAAGCAAGTTTTGGTCAGATATAAGAGTAGTTTTTGACAGGTTAGATAGGTTAGATCTGATTTTCACCAGCTTCTGTTCTCTATGTCCCACTTGGGGCAGTGGGTGGGCAAGGAGGACCATTGTGAGAGGCCAATGGAGGAAGTAAGTGAGAGGAGTTTTTTAAGTAGCTAGCTGAATGAGATGTTATAATGGGGTTCTTTTAAGAGGAGGTCTTGTTAAAGGAGATGAATAGTGGTCAATAAGGGCTGTGTCAAGTCCCTGGGGTTGGTAGTTGGCAGTCACTTGAAGGTAAGAGAGAGGAAAGACGCACTTTGTCAAATACACTTTAAAATTTGTGAAGGAATGGAAGGGTAAATGTGGAATTGGTTTCAAGTAGCAATTATCAAGGAATGGGGGAGGGTGGTGGTGCTAGGGCAGTGATGGCAAACCTTTCAGACACCGAGTGCCCAATCTACAACCTAAACCCACGTATTTTTCGCACAGTGCCAATGCAACAATTCAAGCAGTAACTTATTACTACCTGCCGTGTCACAGGTTTGGCACTTGAGGACACCAATTCACTAGAAAGAAGGAGAAGAAGTTTTGATTATCATTGTAGCTTCCTTCTAGGGTCCTGGGCTGCCTGCAAGAGGCCTTGAGTCCTGTATGGCGAACCCTGCCCTGGGGTGATGGCAAGGGTGCCCATATAGAGGGCTCTGAGTGCCACCTCTGGCACCCGTGCCATAGGTTCGCCGCCACTGTGCTAGGGAGTACAGGTCAAGTTGAGGCCCGCTTAAGGCTGAGGATTGCGTGTCGGATGGTGTTATACATGTTTTGGTTAGACCCCCGAAGTAGAGTATTTGAGAGATAAAGAGGTTGTTGAGTATTTTTGCATACAGGACAGAAAGAGAGAGACTGTAGGAGGAAGGTTAAAGTGGTTACATGTTGTGGTGGCAATAAATTGGTAACAGAAGGCAGATGTAATAGTGGCGTTTCATTAGAGAACCCAAGGTTAGGCAAGTTATCATCACCACCAAAGAGAAGATTGTAGTTGTGAGAAAGGTAATGAGGACTTTAATATACAGGTAGGCATCGGCATAGATTGTGATATAAGTGGGTAGAAGAGATTGTAAAGGGAACGGTTATACGCACATAGATAACATAGAATATTGAAGCCTTTCTACCTATGAACTTCATCTGGGTTAGGAGGCCATCAATGTACCTTCCAATACATTAAAAAAATGTCTTCATAAAGACATCAAATCTACCATCCACCAACAAAAATATGGTCCTTTGTAGACTTACTGCACATATAATTATTCCAGATTAGAGTTAGTGAAGTAAAAGAAGAGGTATAGACTCTCTATGTACGGGGTATGGCACATATCTTATGGGGCAGTGGTGCACAGGTGAATCCGAGGCTAGGGCTGAGGTCTATTGTAGCCCCAGGAGGAGCCTTGAACGTGAAGTTCTGCAGAAGTCTGGTGAAGAAAATGAACAGCTCCATTTTGGCCAAGCTCTCTCCAGCACAACTTCTCTTACCTACAACAGTAAAATATACAAGATTGGTCTTTTTTTCTAGAGACACAAGATCATGTGTAACCTGAATAATTTTACCACACTTTTGACACAATGATACAATATTACGAGAGTGGATTCAATGAAGATTGACGGGAACACATTTGGATACAACTAGCCGATACTATACACTTCATAATTGAAAGTAATTTTCATAAGGTTGATAAGTGTAAATTCTGCTGATAACTTCCCCCTTTGGTTATCTTTATATACCATCTATGGGCCCCTGGTCATAAATTGTATACAATATTGTGGAAAACAAGCCTCCAGCTATCCTCCATAGCATGTTGCTTGAGAAATCTTGACTGCACTACTACATGTTTTAATTCATGTAGTGAATGTTTTTCTAATATACTTAATTAACAAATTCTGATTAGTTTATTTAAAAAAATCAAGCTCCTCCCTCCCATACAGATGCGTATTTCTGCCCGTACAGTGTGTCTCTTTGGAGGCTGCATTAGCTCACATCTTATTCCGTGTTTGGTTACACAGCTTTGAGATGGGAGGATTATCCCCAACACTTTCAGCTTGATCTTTGAAAATACTACACAAAGCAGAAAGCATTTACACTCACATCTGTGTAACAATCAGTAGTGGAGAGAGAGAGTCTTCAATCTTGTAGACAGATTTGCCATATCAAAGAAGGAGTAACATTGTAACTATGGGGCACCTTCTTGACAAACTAAGGAGAATTTCTGATGTGTATTACAAAAATGTTCCCAAGTTCCCCCATCCCATACCACCACACACAATATCAAAAATCATCTTAAATGATGGATAATCTTTAAAGAAGACATCTCACAAGAAGACTACTCACCAGCTGAGAAGGGCATGAAAGCGTCTTTCCTTACAAAATTTCCACTGGAATCCAGAAAGTGTTCCGGATAAAACTCATCAGCTTTTATGAAATGTTCCTTGTCATTGAGAACCGAGGTCAGCAAAGGGATCACCTGTGTATCCTGGGGGTTAGAATATTGGTAGAAGTCATATTTACAGTGTAGCTTGAAGTTATGAATTTCCTAAATCTATTCTCAATGTGGATCAATTAGAAGTAAGGTAGAAATAATAGAACAGCATCGAAGACGACTCTTATCGGACTCATTAAAGAGAACCCGTCATGCAAAATAACCCCCCTAAACTAAATATATTTTCATAATCTGCCATTAGAGAGCATTGCCTCTATCCCTTCATTGTCCCTCTGTATGCCTGTAAACCTAAGCAATGAGGTCCTAAAGCTGTATACAAATGACCTGTGAAATGTCCAATGAAGCATTAGCATATTCAAGCTGTCCACCTTATTCATGAGTGGGAGGTACAGCCACACCCCCAGTGCATGACTGACAGCCTGTATAATGATGTGAGGCTGTATAATGATGTGCTTCCTGGTGCTGGTGGCCACGCCCCCTGCAACCTGTGTGTGCATGTGTGTGTGTATAGGAGAGATACAGCAGCTCCAGGCAGCCATGTTACAGCAGAACATGTCAGATTCATGTGTAGCTGATGTCTGTGTCTCTCACCTGTATATTAGGAGGATGCAGCATGTCAGCAGATGCAGCACACACACTAGCAATGCTTTACTATACATTACACACAGACATGAGCAGGGGGTGGAGAGGGGAGGGGTAACAGGGGTGACATCACTGCCTCTGACCATGTGACCAGCCTCATTTACATGATAAAGAATAGATGATTTTATAATGATTAATGTATGAAATAACTAGATAAAGGCTGGGATGGGATCCTTGTGAGCTGCTCCAACAGGTAGAGGTGACAGGACTAGTGGCAGAGACCTGATGACAGGTGTCCTTTAAACTCAACCTCATGGCAATGGGGTTTTTCAGAAGCTAGTAGGGTCAATATGACCCCTTAATGTCCTGGTTCTGTACTGGCTACAGGTATGTGATGGGCTTGAACACTATCTATGTGCTCCAGTGAGTTCAGTGGAATGGTGAAACCGGAAGCTGAAAACCTTTCTGTGGCTTCCCATGACAACCATGGCTTTTACCCACTTTCCATATTCCAAAATTTGGGATAAATGTATTGCTACATATGTGAACAGGCTGATACTTGTAGAGACTTTACCCAAGTGATCTAATAATGCTTCTAACTTTTTTTTTAATTTACTTTGGGAATAAGATATCCCCTGAAGTTCACATCTTGGGTGGTAGCGTGAGATAGGTTGGTGGGAAGAATATTTCCAAATCGTTGTATCTCATGGAGGACGGCATCGGTATATGGCATCTGTTTCCGATAGGTTATTTTGGGCTCAGCCAACCCAATAACTTTCTCAATTTCACTCTGGACCTTACCTAGTTCCAACAAAAACACAAAAAATATCAATTATTTTTCATTTTCAATTGCATAGAAGAAGCAGATTTGGTGAAGTGGCACCAATGGTATCCTGCCACTGACCACCAGCCACCATCTGCAGTTGTGTCATGAATAGAAAACTTGATATATTCTCTTTAGTGACAATTCCAGGCTATGTTTAGGCGGTTTATGTGCTTTTTATGTGTAGCAACAAATTGCCTTCTGATGGTGTGACTACCTGTGGAGTCACAATAATTGAGCACATCTGGGACTGGGCCAGTGGGAAGAGGGGAAGCAAATCAATTTTAGTCTTACAGGGGCATTGCTAGGTCAAAAGATATGTGGAATGGGCCCCCGGGGTCCGAATGTCCTGCTCAGTGGTACAGTTTTATAGCTGCGGGGCGGCATACCCCCCGGACACAGATATAGTTAAATACAATGGTGGAATAGAGAGCCACCATGTTGGAGCCTCTGCCGCTATAATAGGCAGCTCCGAGACTTGCTTGGTATAAGAGGCGCAGATTAGTGACATCACTATCCTGCACAATTACACCAAGCTACTGAAGACAGAGTAAAGGAGGGAGGTGAGGAGATTATTAATTTTTTTTATATTATACAAACTGAGGCAGAGTGGGGCATTATAAAGATTGGGGAAAAAGGAGTGGGGGCATCATAAAGACTGGATCAGAGTGGGTGCATTATTAAGAATGGGGCAGAGTATTGGAGACATTATAAAGACTGCTGGGAAGCTACTGCAGTTTTCATAAATTAGTGGAAAGTGATGCCAAATTCATAAATGAGGGAGGCTGCTAATCTTTTAATTACTGAGAAGAGGCTGCTGGGCATTTCATGAATGAGGGGAGGCTGTTGTACATTTAATGACTAATGGAGAGACTGCTGTACATTTAATTAGTGAGGGGAGGCGGCTGCACATTTAATTAGTGAGTGGAGGCGGCTGCACATTTAATTAGTGAGGGGAGGCGGCTGCACATTTAATTAATGAGTGGAGGCAGCTGAACATTTAATTAGTGAGGGGAGGCTGCTGAGCATTTCATGAATGAGGGGAAGTTGCTGAACATTTAATTAATGAGGGGAGGCTGCTGCACATTTAATTAGTGAGTGGAGGCGGCTGCACATTTAATTAGTGAGTGGAGGCAGCTGCACATTTAATTAGTGAGGGGAGGCTGCTGAGCATTTCATGGATGAGGGGAAGTTGCTGAACATTTAATTAGTGAGGGGAAGCAGCTGCACATTTAATTAGTGAGGAAAGGCTGCTGCACATTTAATTAGTGAGGGGGGGCTGCTGGGCATTTCATAAATGAGGGGAAGTTGCTGCACATTTAATTAGTGAGGGGAGGCTGCTGCACATTTAATTAGTGAGTGGAGGCTGCTGCACATTTAATTAGTGAAGGGAAGCTGCTGCACATTTAATAAGTGAGGGGAGACTGCTGCACATTTAATTAGTGAGCAGAGGCTGCTGGTCATTTCATGAATGAGGGGAAGTTGCTGAGTTGCTGAACATTTCATGACTAATGAATAGACTTCTGCACAATTAATTGATGAGAGGCTGCTGGACATGAATGAGGGGAGGATGCTGATAATTTTTGTAGTGAGGGGAGGCTTCTGCACATTTAATGAAACCCCCTTCCCCCAAAAAAAACAAACAAACAAACAAACTGACATGAACTAAAGAATATCTCATTCTGGTCTTAATGACTTGTTCCTTACTTTGAATTTCTGGATATTTCATCATGAGTAGAAGACCCCACCTCAGGGTAGTTGAGGTTGTTTCCATTCCAGCGGCAAATAGGTCATTTACCAGCATTGTTAGGTTTTCATTTGTGAAGTATAATTTAGGATTTGGTTTTTCCTAAAATGTAAATAAAGCTGGAGATCATTGATATCAAGATGCTTTCAAAAACAACAAGATTTGCTACAGAGCCTTAGGTACATAACCGGATACAAGGTAAGATGCTAAGCCTAGATGTCACTGCTACCTGAAAGCTATAGGGGTTGCAGAGGTCACATCTTTGACCAGGCCTATAAAGTGGGTGGTTCAAAGGATAGTAATCCTATGATGTCCGGCAATTTAAGCATCATAAATCCTTCAAAGTGGAGAGATTTATTATAGATAAGCTACGAGACTTGCCCCACTGCCCTGCTGTATCGAGATCAGTCTAGGGATTGACCAGGATAGTAGATGTTGGTGGCCTATCTTCCTGTAAGGCTATCGATTAGGCTATTTGATTAGTCGTGACCAGCACTATGTTTACATAGGGGCATGGAGCAGAAAGCAATCGACTCCATCTTTGCTGCATCTACCGTTAACTTTTAATGATGGCTGCAGAAGTTAGGGCCACCAGTCACAACAGTTGGCTCAATGTCCCCACAGTAAGTTGTCACATGCCAGATGACAAATTCAGCCCTGTTAGTGTTTCAGTACCTCTTGCTGTTTCACCAGGAATGTATCGATGAGATTTCTCTGGTCATTCACATCCAGCTCTTTCCTATGGTTGGTGAAAGTCTCTCGAAGAAACACATGCATGTCTTCTACGTTCTTGGCCACCTTCCTTTGAATTCCCGAACACCAGTGCATCACAGATGGATACGCATTATACAGCTGCATCAGAAAACAATAATCAGGTTCCTTTCTATCCATCTGAGCTAGATGGAGGTAAGTCGGCTATTGTACAAGTAGTCAGCTGGGGGAAGGGTTTGCATGTGTCTAGGGGCTGGTTGGAAAGGAAGGAGAGCACCAGCCTGGATCCCCATCCAATGTAAGATATCCGCACTCAGGCACAGTCACACTAACAAATCAACCGGGCTGAAAGCACTATGGCCATCGGTGCACAATGCGGATTGTCATGTGGACAATATAATAACAATAAATCTTTATTTGTATAGCGCCATCAGCGCTATGGGGGATCAATAAGAGTGAGGGTCCTCTTCACAAGAGCTTACAATCTGATGATGAAGGGGGGAGGACTTGTTCTATGGTCCAGCCATTATATAGGAGATAAAATAATGAAATAAATAGATAACTAACGCTGAATGAATCAGTCACCAGCGGATGGCAATATGCGCTGAAACCAGGGAGCATTAGTCTCCAGAGAAACCAGAGGAGGAGTAAGAATAGAAAGTGAAAGTTACAAGCAGTAAGGGAATGTGATAGGACTGAAAAGATGGGTTTATAGAGCACATTTGAAAGTTTGGTAGTTAGGTGTTAGCCTGATAGATTTGAGGCAGTGCATTCCAGAGAATAAGTGCAGCTCTAGAGAAGTCCTGGAGAAGTGAGTGGGAGGTTAGAAACCAAAGTTTGCTCATAAAATCCACAGAGAATCTGCAATGTAAGCAGATAGCCTTAAGGTTTAGTATAAAATGACAAAGTTTTGCCAAACCCAAACTAGAAGAAGAGAACTTGAAAGAAAGTCATTTTATAAAATAATTTTATTTTTACTTTGGCGATTTTTTTTTACTCTATTTCTGTATTCATACTGTAACATGAATCGGCTCATTAACGTCAATGTACCAAGTTACAGCCCCCAGGATGGATGTGACACTGTGCTTTGAACTCTTTTCAAGTGGATATAATGCACTTAGATGGGGGCACATTACAGTATTGCACAATTATCTTGTATATATTTCAGAGATATTGGGGTGAAAGAAGTTTACAGAAGATATATTGCTATCAGAATTTTTTGGCAGTAAGTTATACGCCGTGAGTTAGGTAAATGATGCTTCGTCATCTGAAAAGTTGAGGTCTGATCACAAATTGCTTGTGTTGGATTGGACCAGATCTTTTGGTCAGCCTAGGCACAGGAACGCATAGGTCAGGCATAAGACCCCAATATTGAGGCTGCCAGGGTCTATTTTCTAGGGGTTTAAGAAGGGTGGGCCCAAGAATAATTTTACTTGGTAGACCCAAAGAACCAGTGTCTGACATTGGACGTCCTAAGAATAGTCCATCAACGTTATTCCCCATCCCTTTGTGAAGTGGATCTACTCACCATGCCCATTGGACTTCCGATTAGTTTGACATTATCATTATTATATTTTAAGAGCTTCGCAATTGTGGGATCTTCATAATCAAATCGTTTACTCAGTAAAATGGAGACTATTACGTTGGCCGCAGCAGCATTCATGATCACCGTGTTATCAAATGGCTCACCTAGTAATAAAATGGGAAAAACAAAGGTCATGATTAGAGATGAGCGAGCACTAAAATGCTCGAGTGCTCGTTATTCGAGACGAACTTTTCCAGATGCTCGAGTGCTCGTCTCGAATAACGAGCCCCATTGAAGTCAATGGGAGACTCGAGCATTTTTCAAAGGGACCATGGTTCGGGAATAAAATGTGTTAATTAATTGAAAAAGAATGTCTTCTGATAAGTGATCAGATGTATGCAAACATCTGCAATCTATTCTTCACTGTTCCGCGCGTATATTATCTCCCGACAAGTTAGCAGATGTGAAGAACAGTGAAGAATAGAATAAAAACAGTGACCACATGATCATTTAAGTGAAAAACACAGTGAAGAATAGATTACAGATGTTCTGCACATCTGCTTACTTGTCGGGAGATACGCTGTCCCGGGATCCGCTGCTCTTCTTCCACTGAAGTCTCCCCGATGTCTCCGTGCCCCTATGTCTCCGTGCCCCTATGTCTCCGTGCCCATATGTCTCCGTGCCCATATGTCTCCGTGCCCATATGTCTCCGTGCCCCGATGTCTCCGTGCCCCGATGTCTCCGTGCCCCGATGTCTCCGTGCCCATATGTCTCCGTGCCCCGATGTCTCCGTGCCCCGATGTCTCCGTGCCGCTCCCCGATGTCTCCGTGCCGCTGCCCGATGTCTCTGTGCTGCTCCCCGGTGTCTCTGTGCTGCTCCCTTGTGTCTCCGTCCTGCTCACCGTGTTCTGCAATGTCTTCTTCACACATATATATTGTTCTTCACATGCTATTTTGTTCGCACCGTTCCGCGCGTATCTTCCGACAAGTAAGCAGATGTGCCGAACATCTGTAATCTATTCTTCACTGTGTTCTTCACTGTGTTTTTCACTTAAATGATCCTGTGTTCACTGTGTTCACTGTTTTTATTCTATTCTTCATTGTTCTTCACTGTGTTTTTTTAATTAAATGCTCGATCTCGAGCAGGGGAAATACTCGTCCGAGCAACGAGCCGTCTCGAGTACCTTAATGCTCGAACGAGCATCAAGCTCGGACGAGCATGTTCGCTCATCTCTAGTCATGATGTGTCATCTCAACAGATGGCCAATGGCCAACCATGAAGCCTTAGAAAAATGCTGAATCAGGTTCTTGTGGAAGGAACAATGCACATTCTTAGCACTTCTGACAGCTCCGAGTGCAACCACACTGGATCAGGAGGCTGTCTGAGATCTAAGGACGACCTGACCCAAAAGATAAACTTCTGGTGTCTGGATTCATTTTTAGGGATTGTTGATCTAGAATAACTCGGAGGTCTGGTCTGGGGGTCTTAATTTATTTTGTGTCCTCTAATGAGATTTAGATTCGTTGTATGGTTTTTGTTTGTGACTTTGCTTCATTTGAACTTCAGTTGAGTTTGGGATTTTGATCATGTATTAGTTGTTCAGGTCAATTTTTTTCCATAAATAGCACCTGTCCATGGGCTCTATTTGATACTACAGGCTTTCTTCACCTATTGAAATAATTTGATAGAAATTACTTTGATTCTCAAATATTTTTTAAAAAACAAAACCTTCTTAAAGGGAGCATACAGACTTTATACAGATATGGTAGAGTAAATGAAAGAACCCAAGTTCCTAGAGGTTATACAGGTGGTCACCTACTTGAAGACACCCATTTACAGACGACCACTAGTTAAAGACGGACCCCTCTGCCCCCTGTGACCTCTGATGAAGCTCTCTGGATGTTACTATAGTCCTAGACTACAATGATCAGCTGTAAGGTGTCTGTAATGAAGCTTTATTGATCCCATTACAGCCAAAAATTTTGAAATTCAAATTGTCACTGGGGCAAAAAAAAAAAAATTTGTCTAAAACTACAATTATAAAATATACAGGTCCGACTTACATACAAATTCAACTTAAAAACAAACCTATGGAACCCATCTTGTATGTAACCCGGGGACTGCCTGTAATGCCTTTCACTGAGCACCAAATAGGTGTAGCCCTAAGCATTAAATAAGCTAAAGCAACGTCTAGAGGACAAAATCTTGGACCACCCTCCTGGCAATAGTGAGCCTAATTAGAATATTGGGTAGGGGCTACAGAAAAATTTCAACTGTACTGAAATCAATGGAACAGAGTATATAAACAATGGGTAATAAACATAATAAAATCTAACAAAACCACTCACCAACCTTTGTACGATCTGAACTTCTGAACCAAAAAATTACTTTCTTCCACAATGGTGTTTTCAATGGTCTCCTTCCCCATTCCAAAGTCTCGCAGTGTTGACAGGGCGAAGCGTCTCATCACTTTCCAGTTATCATCATAAGCAAAGATCAAGCCTGAGCGTATGAGACATAAAGAGGGAGGAAACCAAAATTTCGGGTTATATGGCAGTGGGCTACAGCATCATTCTTCCATGGTTATCGAAGTCAAGTCAGTAAAGTTGTTTGTGTTATGGAATCATCGTAGCGCTGATGGATCCAAACCAGTCTTCTATTTTAGGACCTTAAATTTCCAATCTGAAGAACTTAATATAAATTCAATGTGGATAATTAAAGATGGAAAGGGCTCGATTTAGGGGCTGTTTTTAAAATTTTGCTTTCACTTTCCCACCAGAGGTTCGGAAGTATAAACTTTTCCCTTTGTTCAAAACTATTTCTGTCTTATTGTCTAAGCTCTAGTCAAGATAAAGCGAGAAGGAGATGAAATGTCTGACTCCAGCCATTGATTTTTGACCTTTTGGGCCTCGGAATTTGTAGACACAAGAACGTCCTCTAGAAAATTTTGCAAACCTTAACAAACCCTACAAACCTACCCAAGTTGGGTATAAATTATTATTTTAAGCATCCCCCCTATGTTAAACTTTACCTGTTCATCTGTAATGACTTTCACTTAATCAATTCAGGCGCCACTATCTTGGGCTCTATAGCATCTAAAACCATGCTTCTGGTTTTGTTTTAAAGATAAGAATCTCATCCTCACACAGTCTACTTTATTCGTTTGTGTGCCGGAGATACAGGCTTCTAAAACAATAATTGGGAATGTGAAAGCAGATAAGGATACTAATCACTAGTGTGAATTGCTTTTAAAGATGGAATTATTATCTTTAAAATTACACCTAAAGCACATTTGTACTAAAATCAGCAAGATATAGTCAGAGATAAATATTCCCAAATCTGAATCCGGGCAATGGGCTACAAAGGATGATCGGAAAGATCTCAATCTAAAGTTTCCCCTCTCGAGAAGCTTTTATTGGGGGTGGCCCATAAACTGAACCAAGCAATTTTATTGGATATTGATTGGATAAAGGAGTTGATACACCAATCACCATTAGCTTCTTATTGTATCATTCTTACCGTGTCCTTTTAATGTGTTATGAAAAATTGGAATTTTATGTCTCCCCGAAAACTCTTCCGCATGATTGACAAGGGCGTCTTTCACTGCATCACATCCACACAGGACCACCACCTTCTCCACTCCTAATTGTATGGTGTATACAGGTCCATATTTCTTAGAGAGCTGCAAAACAAGGCAAGTGAAAGGCACAAAACAAGGCACGAAATATGGAGCCCAATAACCTCCCTTCAGGACATTATCTGAATGTTACCTTATGTAATGTCCGGTAAGGTCTCTCCAGGTCTAGAATATGCAGATTCCCAATGATGGGAAGGGGTCTAGGTCCGGGGGGCAGATTATAAACACTTCTTTTTTGTCCAAAGAGAAACAGAGCAACAAAGAGGAACAAGATGACAGACAGAACCAATGTGATGGGGTCGGAGATGTACATGGCGCCAGGGAAGGGGGCTATGAAAAAAAATAATGTAAAATAAGTATAAGAACAGGGGAGTAACAAGGAGAGGCGGGGCCTCATAGCAGACTTTTAAATGGGGACTCCCTTTACCCTTACAAAAATATACATATGTGTGCACTCGCACATGTTTATACAATCACACACATCTATATATTTATATACACATTCATACATTTTCTACAATTATACAGACACATTCATACATTCTTATACACATAGACACATTGGGGCATATTTATCAGGACCTCTGAGGCCCTGAAATAATCGCAAATGGTAGCTTATTGCTAGTGGGGCGCGAAGGGGGGCAGCTGACCGGGCAGCGGACGCGGCCGGCCAGGAGTGGGCCGGGGCGTTACTCCACCCGTGCCGGCACACTCACTGCCGCCGGCAACTTTTCATATTCGCCGGTGTATAATAAATGTCCCCCATTGCACTCATGTATACATTCAGTATTTACACATACATACATGGTACTATTACACATGCAACATACATACAATGTACTCATTATCAACACACATATACACACATACAGCATAAACACACATACATACAGTATATACCCAAATACAGCATATACATACACACATACAGTTCCATATAGAGACATACATTACATAAACACACAAACATATACAGTATATAGACACACCTTACACCATGTACACACATATACAGAATATACACACATAGATCTATATATACACACATTCACAGCACTAATACACAAGTATTTACTCAAAGTCAGACAGTTTTCTTATCAGTGGCAGCTGATCACATGGGGTCAGTAGTCGGCAGAAAGTAGAGATGAGATATTTCTGCCCTGCAATCCCCTCCCCCTCCCCTGACATTTCCTATCTGTGGTTGTGTACTGTGGAATATATGCACTGTACAATGCACAGCATAAAATGTATATAACAGTGCATCTCTTCCATTCTTTAGTGTGGCCGGTCAGGTAGCCGGGCCCCCTTACAATGCAGACCCCATAGCAGCTGCTATGGCTGCTACTCTTGTAGTTATGTCCCTATATTAGAGACTAGAGAAGAGGAAGCATATTCTGTTAAAAAGTTATATTTGTTGTACTGTAGAACCTCTTATCTATGGACATGGCATATCTCACGGTAGCCTTCCACAATATACAATATACCCTAAAACCTGGTAGGTAGATGTCACAGTCACCTCTGGAGTTAAAAATGAAATGTACTTTGGAGATGGTGTACCATGTAAAGATCGTGGATAAGGTTGCGCTATATGTATCACTAGACTCACTAGATAGATTTATAAACTCCCGAATGGATTGTAAAAGAATGGATTTGTATATACAGAACATATTAAATCTGATTGGCTCGCTCATTTTCACACAACCTTAATTTTCTACTTTTGCGAAATGTGATGCTTTTATGCATTTTGCATGATTTTCAGGTAGACGTATTTTTTTTACTATATTAATATGGAATGTCGGTGAGAAGAAACCTGCCCAAATATTGAATGAGCTTGAGAATACAACTGTAAATTAACATTACGTCTATAGGTCCATCTTACCTCAAATCAGGTGGTGCCGGTGAGATTTGTCCTTTAATCTCTAGTTAGATCCTGGATGGTCGGTGGCCCAGGTTCTTCTCTCCAGCTTGGTTGACTAGTTCTACTTCACATTGCCTAACAGTAAACCGTGAAACATTAAACAGGTATTTGTAAGGCGGCCAGATCCTCAGCGTGAGGATTACAGGAGGGAGGGGGCAGTTAATGGTACACCAATTATAATAATCTTTATTTATATAGTGCCATCATATTCTGTAGCCTTGTACAAAGCAAAGGGGTACATGGGGTACATGTATAAAACATACATATAAAATAATACATTAAAGAGTACAAACATAGTCATATGGAGAAATAGGAGTGAGCGGCGCTGCGCACAGAAGCTTACAGTCTATGACAACATATTCTGTCAGGATCACCGCTGTCTAAAATCTTCAGGGATTCCCTAATGTCTGGTACGGTGCCATGTGACTGGCGCAAGGCGAATGTGGTGCCAATATTTAAAAAAGGCTCTAGAATTTCGCCAGGCAATTACAGGCCTGTAAGCTTAACTTCCATTGTGGGGAAAATATTGGAAGGGTTAGTAAAAGACTATATACTGGAGTATGTGACATCAAATAGTATAATAAGTGACAGCCAGTGAGGGATTACTAAGGATAGAAGTTGTCAGACTAACCTGATCTGCTTCTATGAAGAGGTGAGCCGATCCCTGGACAGAGGAGCTGCTGTGGATATTGTGTTCTTGGAGTTTGCTAAGACATTGGGCACTGTCCCTAATAGACGCCTGATGGGTAAAATAAAGTCTAGTGGTTTGGCAGAAATCATTTGCAATTGGATTGAAAACTGGCTGAAGGATCGTTTCCAGGGTGTTGTGAGGTTCAATGTGGATAAATGTAAGGTTATGCACCTGGGGTCTAATAATCCACAGGCCACATATGTCCTTGGTGGAGTAAATCTGGGAGAGTCCCTTGTTGAGAAGGAACTGGGCGTACTAGTAGATCATAAATGAAATAACAGCATGCAATGTCAATCAGATGCCTCTAAAGCTAGCAAGATCTTGTCATGTATCAAAAGTGGTCTGGACTCTGGGAACAGGGATGTAATATTACCACTATACAAGGCATTGGTTTGGCCTCACCTGGAATATGCTGTCCAGTTCTGGGCACCGGTCAGTAATAAGGCTGTCGTGGAACTGAAGAAGTTTCAACAAAGAGCCACAAAAATGATAAGGGGTATGGAGGGTCTCAGATATGAGGAAAGATTAAAACAACTAGATTTATTTAGTCTGGAAAATGAACGACTACGAGGGAGCATGATTAATTTATATAAATATATGAATGGTGCATACAAAAAACATGGTGGTAAGTTGTTCCAGATTAAATCATATCAAAAGACGAGGGGCACAGTCTCCGTCTGGAGAAAACAAGGTTTAATCACCAGAGGCGGCAGGGCTTTTTTACTGTCAATCTGTGGAGTAGCCTGCCTCAGGCGGTGGTAACAGTAGGGACAGCAGAGAGCTTCAAGAAGGGTCTAGAGGCCTTTTTACACCTATATCCTGCATGTGCTTCCCCGCTCAGGTTCACCGGAGTTCACCATCTTTTTAGTGGTGAACGAAAGTGCTTGGGCTTGCGACACAATTTGAATGTTAAATCCTACGCTCAGTCCGAATCAGTCGCATCGTCCAACAGCATGCCCCCTAAATTGGGTTGCATGTAAGCCAGCGCCGATGCGCCAAAAAATGATCGCGATTGCGTACGCCAAAATCCCAGTGCAGAGACTTGTTAAATACCTGTGCAAGACATATAAATCCCCAAAAAAGGTGCACAGGCCGAGGAAAATGAGCAGCGCGACCCTTTGTAAATGAGCCTCAATGTGTGCTTATCGTACCATGACCGGGGCCATAAAAGTCTATGGGGGCCGTGAACTGGTTGCAAATTATGCCACCAGATAACGGCCGTGTAAATGAGCTCTTAGTTTCAGGAAGGGAGCCTGCCGGGTCACACTGGACTGTCCTCTGACAGCTCTCCGCTCTCCAGAACCTAAATGATTCTAGCTGCCACCACTCTTCTTTTCTTCTTATACAAGGGTGACAAGACAACTTGCAACTAAGCCCAAATTGCTTTACATTTCAGGCAGTTATGCAACTTGGGCTCCCACTTCTATTTGGCTTCTATCCAGTTCCATTCGGTCTACCATCCGACGTGTGGCCTTAAAACCCCTTCCATTAACTGGAGTTGGCTCCTTTAAGGCCATGGTTTGCCCATAGAACTTGTTCTGGATTACCTCGCACACTTGTTAGTTGGGCTAGTTTCAAATTTTAGTAGTTAAATCAGATAAACCCTGGTGCAAAGTTTCCCATTTACATAGGTCAGGTCCACCAATCATTAACCTACTCAAAGTAGTGACTTGAGTGATAGGTCATATGGGTATTTCTGGCTGTCCCTTAGACTGGAAATATAGGAATGGCATTTTTGTGCCAACTGGCACTAGATTCAGATAGGAGAACATGACCCCAAGCTCTTGTGACGGCGAGCCCAGCAGCTTATAGTTTCATAGTTTCATAGTTTCTACGGTTGAAAAAAGACACTTGTCCATCAAGTTCAACCAAGGAAGGGAAGGGATTGGATGAGGAAGGGATTTAGGGGAAACAATTCTATATAACATAACCATCAATGTTATTTAGGTGTAAAAAGGCATCTAGACCCTTCTTAAAGCTCTCTGCTGTCCCTGCTGTGACCAGCGCCTGAGGCAGGCTATTTCACAGAGTGACAGTTCTCATAGTAAAGAAGCCCTGTCGCCTCCGGTGATTAAACCTTGATTTCTCCAAACGGAGACAGTGCCCCCTCCTCTTTTGATTTGATCTAATCTGAAACAATTTACCACCATATTTTTTTGTATAGACCATTCATATATTTAAATAAATTAATCATGTCCCCTCGTAGTTGTCTCTTTTCCAGACTAAATAAATCTAGTTGTTTTAATCTTTCCTCATAACTAAGACCCTCCATACCCCTTATCATTTTTGTGGCTCTACGTTGAACCCTCTCCAGCTCCAGGGCATCCTTTTTATGGACCGGTGCCCAGAACTGGACAGCATATTCCAGGTATGGCCGAACCAGTGCCTTGTATAGTGGTAATATTACATCCCTATCACGAGAGTCCATACCACTTTTGATACACGACAAGATCCTACTAGCTTTAGAGGCAGCTGATTGACATTGCATGCTGTTATTCAATTTATGATCTACTAGTACCCCCAGGTCCTTCTCAACAAGGGACTCTCCCAGATTTACTCCCCCAAGGACATATTTTGCCTTTGGATTATTGGCCCCCAGGTGCATAACCTTACATTTATCCACATTAAACCTCATTTGCCAAGTGGATGACCAAACATTCAGTTTGTCCAAGTCACCCTGCAGCCTATGAACATCCTCCATAGACTGTATTACACTACACAGTTTGGTGTCATCTGCAAAAAATAGACACAGTGCTATTAATTCCTACCTCTATATCATTAATAAATATATTAAATAGTAGTGGGCCAAGCACAGAACCCTGGGGTACACCACTCATAACTGGTGACCATTCCGAGTAGGAATCATTGACCACAACTCTCTGGATACGATCCTTCAGCCAGTTTTCAATCCAATTGCAAATGATTTCTGCCAAACCAATAGCCCTAATTTTACCCATCAGGCGTCTATGAGGGACAGTGTCAAATGCCTTTGCAAAGTCCAAGAACACAATATCCACAGCTGCTCCTCCATCCAGGCATCTGCTCACCTCTTCATAAAAGCAGATAAGGTTAGTTTGACAACTTCTATTCTTAGTAAACCCATGCTGGCTATCACTTATTATTCTATTTGATGTCACATACAGCTGAACAACCACTAATGATATAGAGATCCTGTGGGTAAGAAAGAACTTACAAAACTTCTTAAAAGGGGTTTTGAGGCCCAGGAAAAGTCCTTAGGGGCTGATGGGTGAGCATTGGACATGTGGGACCCTGGTGATCAAAGAAGTGTTGACTTCCAGCTGGATAGCCGAATTTCAAGGCGCAGCTCTAATTCTCCTAGATGAGAGCTAAGCTTGTAGTTCTGCCATCCGGCCACTTCATTAAGGGAAAAGCTATTTACCTGAAGCTCCGACTGTAGTGTAGTGACGCCAGGCCAGCAACACTGCATCCAAACAATTGGTATCGCAACTTTCTCTGATCAACTATAAAATCAATCAACCAGTAGGTCATTAGCCAAGCCTTATTAAATGAAAAAATCCCTGGGATAACATCCCCTTTGCGTGGATTTAATTCCATTTCCTAGCAGCCAAGATTACCAAAGCCACCTCAAGGAAGAAATCCTTGGTTTGTCTGGAAAATTAGCCACTCATTGCTAATGTGGACCATGGTAAACATCTGCTTATACTGAAGTATAAATGACCTAGAACAGTTTTTTCAATCATTGTATTCTTGGCTGGATTACCAATCTAGAGTATAAGTGATAAGAGGTCCCCTCACAGATAGCACCCCCCTGACCGCTTCCCTCCCCCTGTTTCCCTTATTGCCCGACCTGTTCTATATTTTAATACAATTACTTGTTGATATTTCAACCTCTGTAATTCTCCAAAAGATACGTTTCACACAACCACCAGCCATTATATTTTCTGTATACCATACATAACTGGGATGGAAGGGGCCTGCAGCCTGCCAGCCAGTAGACTGCAGGTCCATTACACAGGAAAATAATCAATTGTAAGTGGTAAGACATCCATGAAATCATGGACGTGGCTCTGCCCGCACTGCTGCACAGGAAGCCGCAGCGAGAAGAGGAAGCCAGGCGGAGGTGAGTACAGAATTATCTTTTTTCAATATGACAATAGGGCTTTGCTGGACATTTTATTAATGAGGGGGTTAGTGTAGACATTTCATTAATGAAGGGAGGCTGCTGCTGAACATGTCATTAATGAGGGGAGGCTGCTGCTGAACATTTCATTAATGAGGGGAGGCTGCTGGACACTTTATTAATGAGGGGAGGCCGCTCGGCCGGCCGCGCCCCCCCTTCACGCCTCTTCACGCCCCACTGGCGTGAAGGTGGCGGATTGGGGAAAATAATCGCAAAAGCTAGCAATAAGCTAGCATTTGCGATTTTATCAGGGCCTCTGCGCCAGTGGCGGTGCGCAGAGGTCCTGATAAATATGCCCCAATATCTGAATGTTACCTTGTGTAATGTCCGGTAAGGTCTCTCCAGGTCTAGAAGGTGCAGATTCCCAATGATGGGCAGGGGTCTCGGTCCGGGGGGCAGATTATTAACACTTCTTTTTTGTCCAAAGAGAAACAGGGCAACAAAGAGGAACAGGATGACAGACAGAACCAATGTGATTGGGTCGGAGATGTACATGGCGCCAGGGAAGGGGGCTATGAAAAATAATAATATAAAATAAGTATGAGAGAAGGGGCGTAACAAGGAGAGGCTGGGCCTAATAGCAGACTTTTAAATGGGGACTCCCTTTACCCTTACAAAAATATACATATGTGTGCACTCGCACATGTTTATACAATCACACACATCTATATACAGTATTTATATACACATTCATACATTTTCTAGAATTATACAGACACATTTATACATTCTTATACACATAGACACATTGGGGCATATTTATCAGGACCTCTGAGGCCCTGAAATAATTGCAAATGGTAGCTTATTGCCAGTGGGGCGCGAAGGGGCATGAAGGGGGGCGGCTGACCGGGCAGAGGACGCGGCTGGCCAGGAGTGGGCCAGGGCATTACTGCCCCCGCGCCGGCACACTCACAGCTGCCGGCGACTTTTCATATTTGCCGGTGTATGATAAATGTCCCCCATTGCACTCATGTATACAATCAGTATTTACACATCAAATACACCCATATAGTATACATACATGGTACTATTACATATGCAGTATATACACAACATATATACAAATGTACACATTATCAACACACCATATACACACATACAGCATAAACACACATACATCACAGTATATACCCAAGTACAGCATATACATACACACATACAGTTCCATATAGAGACATACATTACATAAACACACAAACATATACAGTATATACACACACCTTACACCATGTACACACATATACAGAATATACACACCAAAGAAGACAGAGGTTGAAAACAGGAAATGTACAGGGATAGCTATGTAGTAAGGCTCTATACCAGCCGAAAAGCGCGTCGTTGTGGCAGTCATCCCCGGACACTGAGTACATCCAACCTCATCACTGGTAAGGCCTGGCAATAAGATTTCCAATCCACTTTTACTTGACACCACAATGGCACGAGCACTGCTGTGCCAATGCTTTTGAAATGTATATGTTTTTCTTAATTATCCACCCCATATATACCAGCCCTTTCAACCAGGTTACACACATTCATATTACCTATATGTGTCCGGGTATGACTGCCCTTTTTCCTACTGTATGCTCATTCCACAACCCTGTCATGTATATCTCCATCAATTTTTAATTGTATTTGTGTATGTATATGTTGGCATAAATAAAGAATATTTACCTTTTACAGACATTCTTGATTTTGTTAGATTGCCCCACTTTCTTCTCCTCATCTTGAGGGATTCCATAGGTTTAGAATATACACACCATATACACACATACATCTATATATACACACATACACAGCACATATACACAAGTATTTACTCACAGTCAGACAGTTTTCTTATCAGTGGCAGCTGATCACATGGGGTCAGTAGTCGGCAGAAAGTAGAGATGAGATATTTCTGCCCTGCAGTCCCCTCCCCCTCCCCTGACATTTCCTATCTGTGGTTGTGTACTGTGGAATATATGCACTGTACAATGCACAGCATAAAATGTATGTAACAGGGCATCTCTTCCATTCTTTAGTGTGGCCGGTCAGGTAGCCGGGCCCCCTTACAAGGCAGACCCCATAGCAGCTGCCATGGCTGCTACCCTTGTAGTTATGCCCCTATATTATAGACTAGAGAAGAGGAAGCATTTACTGTCAAAGCGTTGTATTTGTTGTACAGTGTAACCTCTTATCTATGGACATGCTATATCTCACGGTAGCTTTTCACAATATACATTATACCCTAAAACCTGATAGGTAGATGTCACAGTCACCTCTGAGGGGAAAAATGAAATGCACTTTGGAGACAGTGGACCATGTAAAGATCATGGGTAAGGTTGCGCTATATGCATCACTGGACTCTTTACTATCATTAATATGGAATGTCGGTGAGAGAAAAACAGCCCAAATATTGAATGCGCTTGAGAATATAATTGTTAATTAGTTCTATAGATCCATCTTACCTCAAATCAGGTGGTGCCGGTGAGATTGGTGCCGGTCCTTTAATCCCTAGTAAGATCCTGGTTGGTCGGTGGCCCAGGTTCTTCTCTCCGGCTTGGTTGACTAGTTCTACTTCACATTGCCTAACAGTAAACCGTGAAACATTAAACAGGTATTTGTAAGGCGGCCAGATCCTCAGCGTGAGGATTACAGGAGGGAGGGGTCAGTTAATGGTACACCAATTATAATAATCTTTATTTATATAGTGCCATCATATTCCATAGCATTGTACAAATCAAAGGGGTACATGGGGTACATGTATAATACAAGATATAAAATAATACATTAAAGAGTACAAACATATGGAGAAATAGGAGTGAGGGGCGCTGCTCACAGGAGCTTACAGTCTATGACAACATATTCTGTCAGGATCACCTCTGTCTAAAATCTTCAGGGATGCCCTAATGTCTGGTGTGGTGCCAAGTGACTGGCGCAAGGCGAATGTGGCGCCAATATTTAAAAAAGGCTCTAGAATTTTGCCAGGCAATTACAGGCCTGTAAGCTTAACTTCCATTGTGGGGAAAATATTGGAAGGGTTAGTAAAAGACTATATACTGGAGTATGTGACATCAAATAGTATAATAAGTGACAGCCAGCGAGGGGTTACTAAGGATAGAAGTTGTCAGACTAACCTGATCTGCTTCTATGAAGAGGTGAGCAGATGCCTGGATGGAGGAGCTGCTGTGGCTATGTGTTCTTGGAGTTTGCTAGACATTGGCACGTCCCTATAGACGCCTGATGGGTAAATAAGTTGAGTGGTTTGGCAGAAATCATTTTGCACATGGATGAAACGGCTGAAGGATCGTTCCAGAGTGTTGTGAGGTTCATGTGGATAAATGTAAGGTTTGCACCTGGGGTCGAATAAATCCAGTGTGGCCACCAGAGTCCTTGGTGGCGTAAATCTGGAGAGTCCCTTGTTGAGAAGGAACTGGGCTGTACTAGTAGATCATACAATGAAATAACGCTCAATGTCAATGCAATCCGATCATAAAGCTAGCAAGATCGGTCCATTATGAAAGTGGTCTGACTACTGGAGGGGAATGTAATATTACCACTATACAAAGCCATTGGTTTTGCCTCACCTGAATATGCTTCCAGTTCTGGGCCCGGTCAGTAATAAGGCTGTCGTGGACCTGAAAATTTTCAACAAGAGCCACAAAAATGAAGTAAGGGTATGAGGGTCTCAGATATGAGGAATTAAGCCTGGATTTATTTAGTCATGCAAAATGAGACGCGACTATGAGCGAGCATGGTATAATGGTGTTTGAATACTATGGTGCATACACAAAACATGGTGGTAGTTTTCCCAGATTAAATCATATTAAGACAGGGGGCACAGTCTGCCGTCTGGAGAAGATCAAGTTAAAATCACCAGAGTGCAGGGCTTTCTTATCTGTCAATCTGTGAGGTACCTGCCGCCGGCGCTGGTAGAATAGGGACAGCAGAGAGCTCAAGAAGGGTCTGATCCTTTTTCCACGATATCCCTTCTTTGCTTCCCCCGCCAGGTTCACCGGGAGTCACACATTTGTAATGTTAAATCCTGCGCTCAGTCTCGATCAGTCCGCATCGTCCGACCGCATCTGCCCCTAAATTGGGGTCCATGTAAACCAGCGGCCAAAGCCCAGTGCAGAGACTTGTTAAATACCTGTGCACGACCCATAAAAATGTCAAAACAATCCCCAAAAAAGTGCACAGGCCGAGTAAAATGAGCATCGGCTACCCTTTGTAAAATGAGCCCCAATATGGTGCTCTATCCGTACCAGACGGGGCCATAAAAGTCTTGGGGCCGTGACGTGTTGCAAATTATGCCACCATACCGAAGCCGTGTAAATGAGCTCTTAGTCAGGAAGGGAGCCGCCCGGTCACACTGGACTGTCCTCTGACAGCTTCTCCGCTGCTCCACACCTAAATGATTCAGCTGCCACCACTCTTCCTTTCATCTTATGACCAGGGTGACAAGACCACTTGCAACTACAGCACCAACTTGGCTTTTCATTTCAGGCAGTTGAAGCAAATGGGGCTCCCACTTCATTTTGGCTTCTGATTCCGGTTCACTTCGGTCTAACCATCCGACTGTGTGGCCTTAAAACCCCTTCCATTAACTGGAGTTGTGCTCCTTAAGGCCATGTTTTGCCATAGAACTTGTTCTGGCATTACCTTGCCTCGTGTTAGTTGGGCTAGTTTCATTTTATAGTTAAATAATAAACCCTGGTGAAAGTTTCCAGATTATGGTCAGGTCTGTCCACCCACATCCACCACTCAAAGTCTGACTTGAGTGAAGGTCTATATGGGTATTTCTGGCTGTCGTTAGACTGAAAGAAGGAATGCATTTTTGTGCTAACTGGCGCTGGATTCAGATAGGAGAACATGACCCCAAGCTCTTATGTCGGCGAGCCCAGCAGCTGAACAACCACTAATGATATAGAGATCCTGTGGTTAAGAAAAAACTTACAAAACTTCTTAAAAGGGGTTTTGAGGGCCAGGAAAAGTCCTTAGGGCTGATGGGTAGCATTGACATGTGGAACCCTGGGATCAAAGAATTGTTACTTCCAGCGGATACGCCAAATTTCAGCTCTAATTCTCCTAATGAGAGCTAAGCTGTGTAGTTCTCTGCCGTCCGGCCACTTCATTAGGGAAAGCTATTTACCTGAAGCTCCGCGGTAGTGTAGTGACCCAGGCCAGCAATCCAACAATTGGGTATTGCAATTTTTCTCTGATCAACTATAAATCAACAACCATAGGTCATTAGCCAAGCTTATTAAATGAAAAAATCCCTGGGATAACATCCCCTTGCGTGGATTTAATTCCATTCCTAGCAGCCACAATTACCAAAGCCACCTCTATGAGAATCCTTGATTTGTCTGAACAGTTTTTTTTCAATCAGTTGTATTCTTAGCTGGCTTACCAATCTAGAGTATAAGTGATAAGAGGTCCCCTCACATAGAGCACCCCCCTGACCGCATCCATCCCCTGTTTCCGTATTGCCCGACCTGTTCTATATTTTAATACACTAGCCATATATTTTCTGTATACCATACTAACTGTATGGAGAGGCCTGCAAGCCTGCCAGCCAGTAGATGCAGTCCTTACACAGGAAATAATCATTGTAGTGGTAAGACATCCATGAAATCATGGACGTGGCTCTCCCGCATGCTGCCCAGGAGCCCGCACGAGAAGAGGAAGCCAGGCGGAGGTGATACAGAATTATCTTTTTTCAATATGACAAGTAGGGCTTTGCTGTACCATTTTATTATGGGGTTTAGTGTAGACATTTCATTAATGAGGGGAGGCTGCTGAACATTTCATTAATGAGGGGAGGCTGCTGGAATTTCATAAATGAGAGAAGTCTGCTGCTGAACATTTCATTAATGAGGGGAGGCTGCTGGACATTTCATTAATGAGGGGAGGCTGCTGGACACTTCATTAATGAGGGGAGGCTGCTGGACACTTCATTAATGGGTGGAGGCTGCTTGACACTTCATTAATGAGGGGAGGCTGCTGGACATTTCATTAATGATGGGAGGCTGCTGCTACACATTTCATTAGTGAGGAGAGGCTGTTGCTGGGCATTTCATTAATGATAGGGGCTGTTGCTGGACATCTCATTATTGAGCAGTGGCTACTGCTAGGCATTTCATTAATGAGAGGAGGCTGCTGGACATTTCATTAATGAGGGGAGTCTGCTGGAATCTTACCTATAAAATTTACTCTATTCAAATGAAGCACTCACATGGGGTCAAAATGTAACATGGGACGGGTACCTGGAAACTATTCAGGTCCTGGTGCAATCAACCTGTCCTCAACCTCAAATAGAGGTGGATCCATGGTCTACTGTAGTGGTGGTGAACCTATGGGTGGCATTCATAGCTCTCTTGGTGTACCAAGGCCATGACCCCAGCACAACAGGTTGAGTGACTCAAGGCTCCTCCTGTAGTCCTGGGTAGTCCAGGATGTGCGGTGTTTAAAGCAACACTTCCCAGACTTCCTGGGAGTAGAAAAGGAGCATAGGGCTGTGGACAGGGATGGATTATCAATGGAGCTTTTTCCCTTTAACTTTTCCTGTTTAAAGGGACCCTGGAGGGAAGCTACAATGATAATTCAAATTTCCCCTCCTTATTTGAACGCTATTGGTGTCCTCAAGACGCCAATACGATAGAAAGAGCAGCTGCTGTGCCAGCACTTTGAGATAAATAAGTTATTTTTGGCAGTAGTTTGGGCACTAAGCCTCTAGAAGGTGCACCATCACTACTCAATGGGGCAAATTTACTTACCTGGTCTTGTAGCGATCCCCGATTCGGACGGTGCAACGAAGATGAAGTCCGGCGCGATTCACGTAGCTCGTGCGGTCAAGTACCTGCATCCGTCGCTTCCCCGCTGAGTTCCGATTGAGTTCACCTTTTTCTTCCCGGTGCTTGTAAGTGCGCGTCTCGCGACACAATTCGAAATTTTAAATCCCGTGCATAGTCCGAATCCTTCGGGTTGTCCGACGGCCCGCCCCCTGATTTGTGTCGCGTAAAAACCGGCGCCGATGCGCCAAAATCCAATCACGTGCACCAAAATCCCCTGTTAAATGCGGCGCAAAACGGAACCCTTAGTACATGAGCCCCAATGTGTCCAATGTAAGAAAATGCACATCCACACAGTAGAAGAAATCATTTTACCAACTGTGCACAGGAAGATGAGGGGCACGAGTTACTGAGCATGTGCGACCACATCCAGTGGATAGTCTGAGAAAGGATCAAAATGAGCAATAAAAACATAACAAAAAATCTTAAATACATGGTTACATTACATTTTATTTGTATCCAAGTTCCATCTCATCATATTATTTGATGTTTTCAAATATTATACATCATAAAGCCCCGTCATACCACATATTCTGTATACATTAAGTCTTTAGTAAGAATAATATAAAGTGTTAATAATAACATATCGTTTTGTACAAAATTCCCAATGATTTCAGCAATTTATTAATATAAATCTTCTCCTTATGGCATAAGGAGTCCAAGGCAGAGTCTCCTAGTTATACTGTCAGATTTGGGTTGAGCAGCATAACTCACTGCATCACAGAAGTAATACTGGAGGCCCGTTCATGGTATAGAATGCATTTCACTAAAGCCACATGGTAATTATTCATCCTAATTTGTAAATAAAAGTCCCTCAATAAACTACTAAATTTTCAGATTTTTGTCACAATGCCTCAAAAAAAAGTGATCATAAACCCTCATTTAACCAAAAATAGTGTTAATATAAACCGCAGCTTATAGTGCAAAAAACAAATCCTAACACTGCTCCATTAACAGAAAAATCCAAGATGTTACATCTCTTAAATAATGGAGACAATGGGGGTCATTTACTAAGGGCCCGATTCGCGTTTTCCCGACGTGTTACCCGAATATTTCCGATTTGCGCTGATTGTACCTGAATTGTCCCGGGATTTTGGCGCACGCGATCGGATTGTGGCGCATCGGCGCCGGCAGGCGCTCGACGGAAATCAGGGGGCGTGGCCGAACAAAAACCGAGGTATTCGGAAAAACCGCCGCATTTAAAAACTGCAAATGTGTTGCTTGGGAAGCGCTTACCTTCACCTGGTCCAGCTCGGTGCATTCCGGCGCGTTGAGATGATTTTCAGCGCAGCAGCGCCACCTGGTGGACGGCGGAGGAACTACCTTCATAAATCCCGTCCGGACCCGAATCCTGTGCAGAGAACGCGCCGCTGGATCGCGAATGGGCCGGGTAAGTAAATCTGCCCCAATGGATTAGTTTCCTAATCCAAAATAACACCAATATAAAATACAACTTACAGTGCAAACAATGTTTTAAAAAATACAAGCCCTCACGAAGCTCAATAGAATAATATAAAAGTTAGGTTTTATAAATATCGTGAGAAAGTTATATATTTCCCGTGTGTCATTAAACAAAACAACTCATCATGAAAAAAAAAACAAGCCCTCATATGTATAGGTTGAAAAAATATTAAAAAGCTTTGGTTTTTAAGACGTGAAAACAGAAAAAAAAGAAAAAATGATGAATCAACCAGCAGCTGTCGGGTCTCTTCAAACTGTTGTCTTTTCACTTTGCTGGAGCCATGCCACTTGACATTACTTACCTTAAGCAATCAATTGGCAGGCGACAATCTCCTATGGATGTTAAAAAACATAGACAAATCCCTTTAAGCAACAAGCTAGCCCTTCTCCTTAAGGATGTTAGTGCAGATGCGCCTCATATACGAGGTATAGCGCAAATCTTATAGGGCAATGGTGCAGCTGTTAACCCAACTGCAGGGGTGAGGTCTAGTGTGGCCCCAGGAGGAGCCTGGAAGGTGAAGTTCTGCAGAAGTCTAGTGAAGAACATGAACAGCTCCATTTTGGCCAAGTTTTCTCCGGCACAACTTCTTTTACCTACCACAATGAAACACGAGGTTACGCAAGTCATATTTGCAATGGAACTTTTTTCCCTGGAGGTACAAATTACAATGATATAACATCATGAGGGAATCACAATTCTAAAATTCTACATGTTAAAACAGTCCACAGAGAACCGGTGGCGTCATGCTGTCATGTTTTGGAAAATTTGGAGGTTTAAAGCTGGTGCTGTATTTTCTTTCGTGAGTTTGTTTCAAGAGTCGGGTGAGCTGATTATGTATAAACTGATCAACCTAAAAAAATTCTTATAGCCCCCAATATTTAAAAATTACACAAACCAATTCTCCCCTACCAATAATGCCCTTAGGTTTGATCCATGATGATACTCCTCAAAGGGCCATATAGAGATGCCCCACTACAAACTTAAGATGACCACCATGTTGACCTGCAATAGATCCCCACATATAAGACCTAGTTGTACCCCACGTAGGCCAGAGAATGGTGCTACTTGGCTTGACTAGGTATCTTCAGCACCATTTGTCCACTTTTGATGGAAGCATCCATGCCACCAGCAGGTCAAGTTTTAAGTATCCCTTAATTTTATGATATAAATTAAAAATTACTTGATGAACTCATTGACACCAAAGAGTCACAGTTGGAACCATAGCTAATGCATCTGTTACTACGGACCGGAAACTATCCTTATCAATTCTGACGATACTGCTACTACCTTACAGTTGAAAAAGCTCTTAATTTCAACCATAAGATTTTATTCGTCTTAGTTGGGATGATTGATGCAGAAAACTTACCAGCTGAGAATGGCAGGAATGCGTCTTTCCTTACAAAATTTCCACTGGAATCCAAGAAGTGTTCCGGGTAAAATTCATCAGCTTTTACAAAGTGTTCCTTGTCGTAGAGTACGGAGGTCAGCAGGGGCATCACATGTGTACCCTGGGGGTATTAATATTAATTTCAAAATAACATAGACAGAAACCTTCTAAAAATTAGCAATGGAGTCAGGGGAAATATAATGAAAAGCATAAAACCCAGAAGTATTTATCTCATCAAAAGCATGTAAAAGGGGAAATTCGTCACCGGTGGGTTCTGGTGACAATTTCTGCTTTGAGTAAAGTATGAGGATAAGACTCTTTGCCCAAATCTAAAAACAACCATCTTCGGTCCATTTACCCGAAAGATTGACTTCCCTTTAACAATCCTTTTAAGATAAATTCCAACACAGGTGTATCTGGTATTTAACAAAAGGATGGGGTATCTATCAATCATCCTCTTTTTCACCTGGATTTTCATGAATGGCTACCTCATGAGTCTGCTAGGGCAAAAGCCAGAGTTTCCTGACGAAGGAAGGCGATCTTCTTCTGAAACTCGTTGGATGTTTTTTGTCCTAAACGGCAATCCGTAGCGGAGTAGGTGACGTCACCGCTAGCGGATTGACCATCACTATACAAAACCTTTTTTATCAGTACTCGGAAGTAGCTACCGGCCGGGGCTATACCGGCATGAAAACACAATAGGAGCCTGTTCGAGTTTGTAGTGAACACCACAGAATCAACATCATACTAGTCACCTTAAGGAGAAAACTTCAGTTATTTGCAATTTTCATTGCTTGGACACTGTTGAGGTCTCCGTCTGTAAGGAGCGCAGTTAACAGTTATTTGTTTGTTTAAAAGCCAGAGTTTGTTAGTTGGTCTTTGTATCAAGTCAAGTGTAGAAGTTTTTTTTTTTCATGGACTGTACAAAGAGATGGGAACAGGGTCTTGTATCTTATGTTCAATTGTAACATGCCACTGTGTGAAACAATGGACATCGTGGTCCTACAAGAGGCTATCTACACAAATTTCTGTTGGTTACATGGATGTCAAATACCACGATGTGCATGGATCTTTTTTCCAGTCCATGCCAAGGTTCATTAGGTTGTTGCTTAAACCTTACTAGCACTTAGAAGCTTCAGTGTTACTTTTTACTTACTTTAGGTAGAAGATATCCCCTGAAGTTCACGTCTTGGGTGGTAGCATGTGGCAGGTTGTTCGGAACAATATTTCCAAATCGTTGTATCTCATGGAGGACAGCATCGGTATATGGCATCTCTTTTCGATGACTATTTTGGGGCTCAGCCGACCCAATAACTTTCTCAATCTCTTTCTGGACTTTTCCTATTTCCAACAAAATCATAACCCTGTAAACAATCATTGGCTGGTGATTTGGTTTTTCTGTGTAATACAGAAATAGAGGATAGGTGTATGATCACACAAGAGGTTTGGCCGTTGATCCTCTGACCTGCTCCTTACCAGCTTACAATTCACAATACTGATTCACAATTCCTACAGAAGTCATGGGAGTGCAGGATGCAGCTCTGCTCTTCCATTGACTTTTGTGGGACTTCTGAGATCTGAAAGTCTGGTATGGAGCAAGTCAATGGGACTTCTCAGTCCCTCGCTTAGCAGATTGCATGGGGGTCCAGCAGGCTCATGTGAATTGAGGATAAATATAAGACAACGCTTTTATCCAAGTTCCCCATAAGATACGGTAGTGAATGGTAATAAAGAAGCATGTTTCCTACTTTGGATTTCTGGATATTTCATCATCAGCAGAAGACCCCATCTCAGTGTAGATGATGTGGTCTCCATTCCTGCGGAAAAGAGGTCCGTAACCAGAACTGTTAGGTTTTCATTAGTGTAGAATAGTTCAGGTTTTTCCTAAAGATATAAAGTTGTGAGAGGGAAATTCTCATCTCTGGAATTTTTAGCATGTGCACAGATTCTACCATTGACACTCTTAACCTTCTCGAGAAAAGGTCTTCAACCACAGTGAGGGGATAGATGCCCACCCATGCTTTCACTTAATTCCAAAACTTGAGGCTGTGTGCATGGGAGACCATATATGCCTTCATTAAAGCCATCCCTATTCGGGCGTAGGTTTAACCCACAAAAAGTTTGACCCACAATTTTTGAGACATTTATGACATATGAGATGGAATATCCTTTAAAATTTGTAACTAATCCCCCCATCTACTGTGTGCAATTTCCAACACTGATGTCTTCTTACATGGCACAGGAGCCATTTGGTCCCATCAGCCACTATAGGCCGGGTGTAACTGCTGCTGTACCACTGCATTTTCTATAACTCAAATATATTCCTAAAGGTAATGTTTTTCTGCAGTCCAATATTGAAACTACTAGGACCTTGTGATATTGCCGTGGGTGGTGCGAAATAACAAACATCGGTTCGGCGTTTCAGTACCTCTTGCTGTTTCACCAGGAATGAGTCGATAAGGTTTCTCTGGTCATTGACATCCAGTTCTGTCCTCTGTTTGGTGAAGGTCTCTCGAATAAACGCATGCATTTCTTCCACATTTTTCATTACGGTTTTTTGGACTCCTGAACACCAGCGCATCACAGATGGATATGCGTTATGCAGCTGCAGTGAAAATATAAAAGATGAAGGAAATCTATGGACAACTTTGGACTGTGGAGATATGGAGCAGATTCTACTCTACTTTCTGTGGACAGTGTCTATCAGACATCATAGCATCTGGTTTCCAAACATCAACTCTGTAACATTGAAGAACTAGATGAACAGTCAACATGGGGGAAAAAAAAGCTGGAAAATGTAGAACCTACCCATGTGGAAGTTCATCTGAAGTCAGGTTAATTTTAAATAGAACATGGAGTTGCGTTGCTCACCATAGCCATGGGGGTTCCAATTAGCTGGATACTATCATTGACAATCTTTAAAAGCTTCAGAAGTGTAGGATCCTCATAATCAAATCGATTGCTCAGCAAGATGGAGACTATAATGTTACATACAGCAGCATTCATAATCATGGAATTATCAAAGGCTTCACCTGGAAATATAAAGAGTAACCAGAAGTTATAGAAGATGAAAGAGTTTACAAGGTATGGAAGACTTGTCACTAATGGAGGGGCATTCTTGAATGGAGCTTAGCAGTCAAACCTCTCTCCTGTTATATAGCAGGGAAAAGGTGGGGTGGGATTAAAAGCCCCATAAACACATAGAAGGACAACTGCATGTGTAATGTCCTGCTGGACGGGTCAACACTAAATTTAGCTCCAGTTTGTTTTCTGGTCGGCTGAAGAGGGTCTGACCAGATCTCCTATGCTACTTTTAACCATCCTTCCCCTGCCTCACTGGACTGGAGTTCGCCTAATTTGACATCTATCCAATAGCTATCCTTTTCTGCTACCAACTAGCAAATGTAGTATTGCCATCTGCAGTATGATGTGCCTACTACTAAAGTGGTAAATCGTGGTGTTTGTGTTATGTTGCAACATTTGTTATTTTCCTTGTAGAATCCCAGGCTGGTTATTGGTTGGTGGCTCAGCATGCTTTGGAATTAGCTCTACAAAAGGCTTTAAAGAGGAAGCTAATTCCAAGGCTCTGTGTGCAGTTTTAGGCAGCCCGGTGGCTCAGTGGGTAGCACTTCTGCCTTGCAGCGCTGGAGTTCTGGGTTCAAGTCCCACCCGGGTCAACATCTGCAAATGAGTTTGTATGTTCTCTCTGTGTTTACGTGGGTTTCCTCCGGTTTCCTCCCACACGCCAAAACATACTGGTAGGCTGTTTAGATTGAAAGCCCCATGTGGACATCGACCAATTTGACATATGTTGTACAGCGCTGCGTAATCTGTAGGTCCTATATGAAGAATTATTATTATATTTCTTACTCAGTGATCTTTAGGCTTTGATTTTAGTCTTTTCTTGGTGTGAGTCTCGAATGTGCAAGTACTACATAGACTGCCATTTTGCTGCCCATGCAGCAGAGCCAACCTGGCTCCTACTGCCAGCCATCTGCCAGTGGAATAGGGCCGAGGTATTCTCTTTTCCTAATCTATAGACAACCAACACATAATCTTGAGTGTGTCTGCAGGAAGGACCATTTCCCAACATGTTACCTGCCGACTGTGTGCTATTAAAAAAATTGCTATTTACTGCCAGATTTCCATCTCCAGTGTGATCCCTGGCCTGCCACTAACACCACCTGCCTGGCGAATCATTACCGCATACCCCAGAAGTTCCCCAAGGGGATCAGTTTTCTAAATTGCGGTTTCCCCCTCTTCTTGCATTGCCCTGCTGGCTCTGATGGGTGTGGAAGAGGCATGGACTCATGGACCAAGCCACTGGGACATATCCAGGTGCTATGTCACAACTACAGCCAGCCACACCAGTCCCTGGGAATCCAGCTGTCCCCACACTGCGGGTAGACTCCACTGAGGGGACATTGCACATGTATGGCACAATGAAGGTGGGGAGCACTTTTGGAGATATTATATTAATATTAAGGATAAGAGTGTCCCACCAGAGAACAAGATGAGCCCCTGGTGAGGAGTTTCTCCAACATAGGATCTTAAAGTAACCTTTCAGTTCATACTAATTATGGAGCTATCAATTTAATACAAATGGTCAAGCTTAAAGTGAACCTGTCACTACAGAATCCCACTATAAACCCCTCACAGTACCTTCTAGATGACTGTTTTTGTATTTTCATGTTTCCTTTCTGTTTTCTGTCAGTTTCAGCTTCGTCCCAAAACACTTTGGGGCACATTTATCAAGCAGTCTGAAAGTCAGAATATTTCCAATTGCCCATGGCAACCAATCACAGCTCCCCTTTAAAATATTCATGAGCACTGGTGAAATGAAAGCTGAGCTGTGATTGGTTGCCATGGGCAACTGGAAATATTCTGACTTTCAGACTGCTTGATAAATCTGCCCCTTTGACTGCATATGTGAGAGAAACCAGGATGAATAAAAGAAGATCAAGCTCTTTCCTGTGTGTCTCGCTTGGCCATCTAGATCTCAGACCTACCCAGCACCCTGTGCATGTGCTGAGTTTTTAAACAGGAGTGCAGTAAAACTAACAAGGGGAAGTCCTAGGGGACGTGTAGAGGGTTTACTGGGCACAGTGGCTGTGAGGGGGCGGGAGAGAGCTTGACTGGTCTCCCACTTCCTTGACGGCATATGTGAAAATAGCCTGTCTGAATAAAAGTGTTTTTTGGGACGAAGCTGCAACCAACAGAAAACCCAAAGGAACCATGAAAATACAATTACGGTCATAGAAGGTACTGTGAGGGGTTTATAGTGTGGTCCTGTGGCGACAGGTTCCCTTTAAGCTTGAGAATTTGTATTAAATTGGTAGCACCATAATTTGTATGAACTGAAAGGTTACCCATTGCTCATACAGGGGCAGGCGTGAGTACAGCTACAGAGGCCAGCAACTTTATCAGAAAATTAGAACTTTTGTTTCATCTGACGGGTCCGGTCAAATATTTTCTGCTACTAAAATGGTAGTAGTTTGTCATTTGAATATGTTAAAAGAGCAACAAACACACATAAAATTATGATGGGAGCATTCATTAACCTTTGTAAGATCTGAACCTCTCTACCAAGCATTCAAGTTCTTCCAAGATCTTGTTCTCAATGGTCTCCTTCCCCATTCCAAAATCTCGAAGAGTTGTCATAGTGAACCTTCTCATCACTCTCCAGTTTTCATCAGAGGCAAAGATCACACCTGGGGACATGATATGTAATGAGGAAGAATAAAACACATGCAAACCACATTTCTTTATTTAGTGGTGAATTCTGAGCTCCCTAATGAAACAAAAATGTTAAAAATATATATGCAAGAAGAGCAGCAAAGGAGCGGGATTGACAAAGAGTTTAGGAAGACAGACAAATGCAGATGTAGAGGAGCCTATACCAGGAATTGACTGTAGATATTATGTAGATATTCACATTTACTAAGGGCTTTGTGAAGCACTTTAGTCAGACTGACCGACCCTTTGTGGCGCAGCTGTGTTGGCTTCCAGGTGACACAAATTAGGGGGCGTGCCATCGGATGGTCCAACTGACCGAGCGCCGTATTTAACTTTCAAAATGTGTTGCACACCCTATGTTAAAGGTGCACCACAAAAAGATGGTGAACTTTGTCGGGCCTGAGCGGAGAAGCGACATTCATGATTTCAGTCGCACAATCTTAGTGAAATAGTACTTTTAATGAGCTCTAGGCACTTTGTTTTCAAACATTGGGGCACATTTACTTACAAAGTTCATACAAATAGGGGAATAATACAGCTTAAAGATTGATGGGGATCAATAAGGTCTTCTTGTTGTGGGTTGTGGATCCGAAGGATGTTATCTTGATGTATTCCGTGCTTTTAGCTTTAAAATTTAAAACCTCCAGCAGATACTTACAAAATCCAACTCCAGTGCCAAAAACTGTAAGCCAATTCCTGCCACCAGGTGTAAACGTTTTGATCTTTGGCCCCCTTCAGATGACTACATGTGGATCATGGAAGTGTAACCATGTGCTGGTCAGATCCCAAGGACGAAGCACAGTGGATGATGAGTCCTTGAATTGTAGTGATATAAGATGCCTCCCTGTCTGCCAGCCGAACAGCAACTTCGACGACACTGTGACAGTATAGAGAGAGGAACACTTTGCATCATCTCTTTGTATGATGAATGGACTTCAGTCCTATGTGCTCGGTCCATGAGAATCCTCGGTCCTGACCATCAACTGAGAACATCCATGTGCAGGGGGCATCAGCTTAAGAACCTTGAGGATTTCTTTTGACTTACCATTTATTTGGCTCAACTGGATTGGAAAAGGACCAATCTGAAAGCACGAAATCATAGACACCATGGATTATGAGATGCCATGGCCCATCCCTATTGTCGCTTAATATTTACAGTGCAGATGGGAGTAAATTGAAACAAAGAGAAGGAAAAAGAAGACAGAAAAATAAATATAAAACCTACAATGCATGTTAGACTGGGTGCCCATCTTGTTTTTTTCTCATAAGTTGTATAGACACGTCAGGCCGATTCTTGATGTGTCCTTACAACATATGGCACAGACGTATTCACCTAAATGAGGGGCAGGAGAGGCAGCAGCTGGTGATTGGCTACTGGCGATAATAGGGGTGATTTCCACCGTGATGTCACGGTCTTGTATGGACAGTGACATCACCGGCGTTCCCTCCTGCTGAGCAATGGATCCGCTCAGCAGAGGCTGGTGGACGTTGCATCCGCTCCCCATAGGCTTCTTTTGCCTCGACTGAGCATAATATGTCGCTCAGCTTGCTACGTCTTTCTGTCCTGTCGTTTCACAGGATATGTTATATACTGAGCAACCACTATGCCTCCTTCTCCCCATATAAGTCATTGGAAATTTGAGTGTAGCTAAGGACATGGGAGCAATTTTTTTTGTCTCAATTGACAATAGAATAGGAGAATACAATTATATATGAGGCTTCTTTTTTGCTCTAAGCCATGCCCCTGACTCCACCCCCACACAGTATAATTTTTCCCTTAGTGCCCCCAGCTCCCCCTCATATTAAATCTCCCATTTATTGTGCCCCCAACAGCCCCCCCTCTTATTTTTCACCCCAACAGCTCCCCATCTTATTTTGAACCCCTGAACAAGTATTTTCCCCCTATTATTGTGCCCCCAACAGCAGCTTCCTCTCTTATTGTGTCCCCCACAGCCCCCCCTCCTATTGTGTCCCCCACAGCAGTTCACCCTCATACTGAGCCCCCCAACAGCTGTCCCCCCTTTTATTGCGCCACCACACTGCAGTTCCCCCTCTTATTGTGTCCCCTCAGCAGTCTTCAGACAGAGATGACATCACCACATGTATTCACCCCTGAGGAAGTCGTCTAGGACGACGATACGCGTGGGGAGCTCATTACCTCTGCATTTCCCTACCGCCTGATGGCCAGCCTTATGAGAGCACTTTAGGTTACTATACCTGGGTACTATTGGCACATTACATGCACTTGCACTTTCAGGCTCATTTAGTCCTTTTGATACTTGATTCATGCTTTGGCTGTTCACAGGATTCATGAATTTTCAGGGATGCACTGTTACTATTTACTGATATTTTGATTTGTTGAGACTTGGCATTCCTCTATATATTTTGGTTGGATGGTTTTCAGTCCACCACAGGGGGACTTAGCAGGGGTCTTCATTGGGTCGACCTGCACCTTGGTCACCAGTTGATATGTATGTATATTACATATTTTAGATGTTTTAATTGTGTGTCATATATGTATCTTGTTTGGTAATGAATAAAGTTTACAATGCTTTTTGCATATAGTGTCTACTGAGCTAATTTTGGTGCACACTTTCCTCTCTTTTTTTGTTGTGTAGTTGACTTGATTGTGCACCTGCTCATTTGCATACACGCTTTGGTTGTGCTGGCCGGTCTCTGCTTGTAGATCACCACATGTTATCATCATCTGTTGGATCTGCTACATTTAGCAAAAGCAGAGTCATGACGATAGTGCAGGGAGTGGCCAGCTCCCTGTACTATCACTGCAATCAACTCTGCTGCCGTCCGGAGGAAGCCCTGGCACATGGCCCGTTGAGCGGGAGAGACTATGAAAATCATGACTGTCCCACTGAATCTGGGATGGTTGAGAAGTATGCCCACTATATGTAGAAGGATTGAATCTGGGCAGTAGCCAGAGGCTGACTCTCTACATACTGGTTTCCATGGCACAGGAAGGGAACAGTACGCGCCCTGCTCTGCCATAGATGGCGGAGCACACAGGACATCCTGCAGCAGGAGGTGCAGTGACATCCCACACTGAATCCTCCCCACAGACATCTGACTGCTGGAAGGAGGAGGAGTTCGCGATGCGCACTGGAGGAGCAGGAGAAGGTAAGTAAAGTTTTATTATTATGCTATTCTACTTGGGGCTGTATATATGCATTTCTGTGGGAGCTGCATATATATGTATTGCTGGGAGGGGGTTCTGTATATTCTGTATATATATATTATGAGGGGCTGTATATATGTATACATGTGTATTACTGGGGGCTGTACATTTTTTAAGGGAGAGATGTATATATCTATTACTGGGGGCTGTGTATGTATTATTGGGGAGATTTATATATACATTACTGGGGGCTGTAAATATTTATTACTGGCAAAATTTACTTTTCACCCATGGGCCTCCACCACCCTCAACACAACCCTGACTACTTGTCAGGTATATAGGGTTTGGCAACGTGGGTTCCCAAATCTGGATAACCCCGCAGATTTGAATTGAGCCAGAATTCCACCAAATTTTATGGCTCTTACCATGTCCTTTTGTTATGTCATGTAAGAGCGGCACATGTGGTCTCCCCGAAAATTCATCTGCATGATGGACAAGGGCGTCTTTCACGGCATCGTATCCGCACAGTACAACGGTTTTCTTCTCTCCTAATTTTATGGTGTACACCGGTCCATACGTCTCCGAGAGCTGCACGGAAAAACGAGAAGTTGTTAATTCTATGAGGCACATACATAACTGGTCACTTACCAGGATGTTGTGCAACCTACAGTATATTTCCTGGTAGGACATTACTACATAAAGCATCTGACATCCTGAGCAGCGCTCACCTGCTGATAACACACGGGCTGCAGCTCATGGGATCTATTTATATGCAGGTAGCCTAAGGATGTAGACACTATGCATAGTGTGTGAGATCAGAACTGTTCTATTTATCAATGGCAACCAATCAAAGCTCGGCTTTCATTTTCCCATGATGTGATCTCTAACTGTCCATGAACAATCATCCTGCCAGGACCTTATGAGAGTATTTGTGCTCATAAGATTAACCCCCTTCCCACACCCTGACATAACTGTACGTCATAAGGTGCTGCACCATGACGTACAATTACGTCAAGGTGATCGCCCGTGCTCAGAAGCTGAGCCTTTGTGATCACTGTGGGACCCTAGCCGGGTTCCTATTTTAACATTCAATGGTTTGATGAAGGACCTCAGGGCTGCCTTCATAGAAGCCTGTTAGATGCTTTCAGCATGATCTCACAATGCTGCTGTCAGTCTGACCATGTAATATGCTGCAATACATTAGTATTGCAGAATATTACCCTGAAGAAGTGATCAAGTTTAAAAATAAAAAAGAATTATTAAAAAAAAAAAAAAAGAATAAAAGTCCCCTCAACATAAAAAAGTGAAAATCACCAAAAAAAACACCACTCCATATATTGGGGCATATTTACTAAGGGACGTGCACAAGTTTCTGTCGGACTTTGCATGTTCTTTTCAGTGCAAACTACTTGCACAGGTATTTAAGAAGTGTCCTTACCACCTTTGTGTCTCACGCAACTGTTTTGTGTTGCAGCTGCACCAGTCATCATGCATCGCAAATTTCTGCGGTGAAGGAGGCGTTCCGGTGCTCAGTCGGACCATACACCAGTTTTTACATGCAAATCTGACAGAATTGTGTCACATGCCCCACGTTAAAGCTGCACCAAAAAAAAAAGTGGTGTACTCTGCCGTGGCAGTGCAGGGGCGTCCCCTGCACACTACACAGGTAACTGCATATAGTACACACTGCACTGTTCTTAGTAAATGTGCCCCATTCACTACATCTGTAACAACTCGTACAACAAAATAAAATAGTCACTGAACCCGTACGGTGAACAAGGTACACAAGGGGGCGTGGCTTGGATGCCGAGCGGAGAGGTCGCATAGAGAGCCTGCTCCGCCATCAACTCCAATAAAGCGACTTTACGCAGCAGAAACTCGACTTTCAACGACACCCCGAGGACACACTGTGGTCAGGGGAAATGACGAAGAAAAGAAAGAACATCCCGGGACCCCGCAAACTCACAGATTTTTACAGCTCCGCAACGGTTGATCGGATCCAAGATGGCGCTGACCGCCCGCATACCAGAGCGGCAAGTGCACAGAGAACAGCCAGGTCGGAGGAGAATGCAAGCAGCACCCCGAACAGCCGGAGATCCTACTCGGCACCCTCCTCTCCATCCAGTGGCAAGGACGCAGGGAGCAGAGGTGAGTGGGCAGACGGGGAAATGGCACGGGAGGCCTCAGGGGGGCAGAGACGCAGCACTCTCACAAAATGGCTGCCGCTGCCTGCCTCGCAGACACAGAGTCCGGCAAAACAGAGACCGAGGCTAGCATCAGAAGGGGGAGAAGAAAGTACAGGGGAACCGGGAACTGAAAGACGCAATGAGAGAGGATCCATTTGACCTACTACCAGCTGCAGATAAAGGCCTTACTGAGGTCACCATGAAAAACATGCTAACTGTCTGGAGACAGGCTTTTCACGGAGATTTCTCTAATATTCTCAAAGAGATCAAGAACAATATTAATTCCCTGGGTGACAGGGTACATCATGTGGAGGATAAAATGGGAGAGATGGTGACCTCCCACAATGAACTAGTGGACGCACACTACAACACGGAAGATGAGGTCAGACAGCTACAAATAAAATTAGCAGATTTGGAAGATCGCTCGAGACGCAACAACATCAAATTCCGAGGAATAGCGGAGAAAATACCACAATCAGAGCTGTCCAAATACATACAACGCGTAATTAGAGCTCTCGTTCCAGATTGTTCAGACCAGGATTTACAGATAGACCGAGCTCACCGACTACCTCGGCCGAAACATTTGGAAGAATCAATTCCACGGGATGTACTGGCCAGAGTTCATTTTTATACAGTCAAGGAAAGAGTAATGGAAGTAGCCAGAAAGAAGAAAACCCTACCATCGCCGTATGAAGACATTTCAATGTTTACGGACTTATCAGCAAGCACGCTGAGACTCAGAAGGCAGTTAAACCCGATAACAGCTATCCTAAGAGAACAACAAATCCGATATAAGGGGTATGGAGGGTCTCAGTTATGAGGAAAGATTAAAACAACTAGATTTATTTAGTCTGGAAAAGAGACGACTACGAGGGGACATGATTAATTTATATAAAAATATGAATGCTCCATACAAAAAATATGGTGGTAAGTTGTTCCAGATTAAATCAAATCAAAAGACGAGGGGGCACTGTCTCTGTCTGGAGAAAACAAGGTTTAATCACCGGAGGCGACAGGGCTTTTTTACTATGAGAACTGTCAATCTGTGGAATAGCCTGCCTCAGGCACTGGTCACAGCAGAGACAGCAGAGAGCTTCAAGAAGGGTCTAGATGCCTTTTTACATCTAAATAACATTGATGGTTATGTTATATAGAATTGTTTCCCCTAAATCCCTTCCTCATCCAATCCCTTCCCTTCCTTGGTTGAACTTGATGCACAAGTGTCTTTTTTCTACCCTATAAACTATGAACTCTTGGTTCCATTACAGCAAAAAAAATGTAAACTCCGATTGTCACTGGGGCAAAAAAAAAAAAAAATTGTCTGGATCTACAATTAGAAAATATGCAGTTTCGACTTACATACAAATACAACCTATGGAACCTATCTTGTATGTCACCCGGGGACTGCCTGTGTTAGACACAGATGGCAGCTTATTAATGGGGGTTCCTTAAGTTGGACCATGTGACCAGCTAACCCTTCTACCAACTGGACAATGTCTTTGAATACAGTTTTTTCTATGTATCCTTCAGCCCATCATAATCCATAGCCTATTACACCCTTATGCTTTCCAAGTGCAAAACCCGTACCCTTGAATAATAATGTGAATGTTACCTTATGTAATGTCTGGTAAGGTCTCTTCAGGTCTAGAATATGCAGATTCCCGATGATGGGCAGGGGTCTCGGTCCGGGGGGCAGATTATACACATTTGTTTTCCGTCCATAGAGAAACAGGGCAATGGAAATGCACATAATAAGAGACAGAACCAACGTGACGGGATCAGTGACGTCCATGGTACCAGGGAAAGATCTATGGGAAGATAAATATAAGTATGAATACACAAATGGGCAGCGTTTGCAGGGTTTTCATACCTATCGATCCTCTCTACAGATCTTATCTATCACGTCTGGCTAATTTGTTTTTCCGGGACTGTTTTTTTTGTACAACAGGAAGTTAAACTTTGCTTCCTCCGTTTCGATCTCTCACATCACTTTATGTAATAGTTTTTTTTCGCTACTGACTGTCGTATATATAAATCTTACCTTCAGTCCTGTAGTCCTGATAAGATTTCTCTAGTTCTCAGTAATATGAGATCCCGGATGAGATGTTGTCTCTGCAGCTCGAGCTAAATTCTAAAATTTACATTGCATAACACTGAAACTATACACAGATATTTGTATCAGAGCCAGGTCCTTGCGTGAAAGAGGGAGGAGGTTTATTTTTCAGAATAATGCAGTGAAATACTATGCAGGAGATTACATAAAGAGCAATAGAAAAAAAAAACTAGACCCTCATAGGTCAACTAGGGTCAAAAATTTAAAAAGATCTGAGTGTACTTATAGATCGTAGATTAGAGAAGATCACAAGTTCAGTCAGCTGCCTCTAAAGCCAGTAGGATCTTGTCATGTATCAGCACTGGTCTGGACTCTCGTGATAGGGATGTAATATTACCACTATACAAGGCATTGGTTGGGCCTCACCTGGAATATGCTGTCCAGTTCTGGGCACCGGTCCATAAAAAGGAGGCCCTGGAGCTGGAGAGGGTTCAACGTAGAGCCACAAAAATGATAAGGGGTATGGAGGGTCTCAGCTGTGAGGAAAGATAAAAATAGAATGGGGACATGATTCATTTATGTAAATAAATAAATGTAAAATAAAATGGTGAAAAGTTATTTCAGTCTACAGAAAAAAAGGTTTGGTCTCCAGAAACATTAAAACTTCTTTATTGTAAGAATATGTGGAATAGCCGAGCTCAGGAGCTGGTTCTTTACTGTAAGAGCAGGGAATTTGTGGAATAGCCGAGCTCAGGAACTGGTTCTCTACTACAAGAGCAAGGAATATATGGAATAGCCGAGCTCAGGAACTGGTTCTCTACTACAAGAGCAGCGAATATGTGGAATAGCCGAGCTCAGGAACTGGTTCTCTACTACAAGAGCAGCGAATATGTGGAATAGCCGAGCTCAGGAACTGGTTCTCTACTACAAGGGCAGGGAATTTGTGGAATAGCCGAGCTCAGAAACTGGTTCTCTACTACAAGAGCAGCGAATATGTGGAATAGCCGAGCTCAGGAACTGGTTCTCTACTACAAGAGCAGCGAATATGTGGAATAGCCGAGCTCAGAAACTGGTTCTCTACTACAAGAGCAGGGAATATGTGGAATAGCCGAGCTCAGGAACTGGTTCTCTACTACAAGAGCAGGGAATATGTGGAATAGCCGAGCTCAGGAACTGGTTCTTTACTGTAAGAGCAGGGAATTTGTGGAATAGCCGAGCTAAGTCTTCGTGTCAGAAGACACTTGTGACAAGTTTCCTGCAACAGTAAAATAGTTAAAAGGTTTAATAACTGAATGAATAGTAGGGATAGGGATGTGCTTCTTCAGGACGGCCACCTACTGGGTAGAGCAGAGAATTGCTATAAAGTCTTGTGTCCTTGTATAAACTCAGAGCAGCTCATAGTCTGGGCATTTTTCCAACATATTGTCCAAAGTGGATGACGCTCTCAGAAGAATTTCCTGAGAAACACCATCCATAGCCTCATAGCTCAACAAACAAGCTCCAGACCCCAGAATTATAAGTAGTAAACATAGTAAAATATCTGATGAGAGAAGAAAAGGATACATTTTGTTCTACTACTCTAAGGGCGGTGACACACATGTCGTTTTTAGTCCGTTTTTGGGCTGTTTTTAGTTTTTATTTAGATCGTAAAAAACACATGCGTTTTTGACAGGTTTGACCAATTATCTTCATTCAAACTGGTCAAAAGCGCATGCGTTTTTTTACGATCTGAAAACTAAAAACGGCCTAAAAACGCCACGTGTGTCACCACCCTAAGGAGTCAAAATTTTAAAGTGTTGTGCATGCGATACGCCTGGTTGTATGGGATGCGCACCAATCTCTTTTTTTGTTTGTTTTTATATTGCATTTAATTGGGAGGTCCATGTGGGTATTTTCGGATCTAGCCATCTTTGTTGCAAATTAAATTTTGTAACATTCCCTTTAAGATCAGGTGGCTGCCTCCTTGGGTATCCTAGTGTACAATGATCGAGTTACAAGCAGAAGGGCAGATAAGTCGCTCCCTGCGGCCTGTGCACATACGAGACACACCCAGCGTCATCTCATAGGAAGAGGGTTTGGACCAAGTCCAAGGCTTTGTATAGAAACAAATTGGGCAACTAGGGCTTTATACATATTATAGAATTATGTGCTTAATTCTATAATCTTATTACTCTTATACCACCGCTGCATGAACATATATACACTCCAGATAGACAGCAGGACCTTTACATCATCTCCGCCGCTGCAGAAACGTAGGTCTAAAACAACATATTTACCAGTTATCATGGTAACAATAATATTATTATTAATATTAATAATAATAATTACTTTATATAGTGCACACATATTACGCAGCGCTACACAGAGTTTTCCAAATCAGTCCCTGTCCCCAATGGGGCTCATAATCTAATCAACCTAGCAATATGTTTTGGAGTGTGGGAGGAAACTGGAGGACCCGGAGGAAACCCACACAAACATGGAGAGAACATACAAACTCTTTGCTGATGCCAGTGTCCCCTGTGTGGCCCTTATGGTCCCTCAGGTACCAGCCTCACCTATAGAAAAGCTCCTGTATAGATCATTGGTGGCCCCAACCTCAGGTTGACCGATCCCTCACAGATTTCCAAAGCTCACAGACAAATAGTCTACACACCTGATCACCGTGTCGCTACGTAAGGAAGTCCAGCTGGTGCACGGACGCCCCGATTCCAGCTCTGCTCTGGTATTCCTTCCAATAGTTATTCTCTATTCCAAATTCAGTAAAAATACAGATCTAGCCGGAGACCACAGACAGCGATCCACACGTTTTGACACTTGTCTTAATCATGATCTGAACAGGTTGCATTCACGCGTTGCGTTTTGGCCTGCGTTTTCATTGCGTTACAACTAAAGATGAGCGAACATACTCGTCCGAGCTTGATGCTCGTTCGAGCATTAGCGTACTCGAAACTGCTCGTTGCTCGGACGAATACTT